>CM032325.1:22969011-23259011 GCA_019022515.1 Quercus aquifolioides | reverse complement strand
AAGAGTTCTAGGTTCAAGAACCTGTTTAATTAGTTGGAACTCATAGTAAATGAGCGAAGAATTGCCAAGGAGGCCCTAGTGAGCATTGACTCAAGAGCAGGAATAGAGTGCTTGTCGGCAGAAACTAGAGCTGACAAAGTTCTCTTGTAGGACACAGACGAGATCACTTTTAGTGATGAAGATATGGAAGTGCGATATTCAGATCATAGAAGGCCCCTCTACTTGGCGGCTTCCATAAACCAAATCCCCATCAAAAGGGCCTTGGTCGATACAGGTGCTTCCGTAAACCTCATTTCGCTGGGCACATTGCAAGCAGTAGGAATTTTAGAAAGAAAAATATAGGGGTGCCTAATGGAGGTAACAAGATTTGGGGGAAGAGGTGAATATACTATAGGCCACATTCAGTTGTCGTTGAAAGTGGGATCAATGGCCTTTTTGGCTTGCTTTCATGTGGTAAAAACGGAACTTTCATATCATATATTGTTGGGAAGGTTGTGGTTGCATAAACATTGGTTGGTCCCATCAACCTACCATCAGTGCGTAAAGGGAAGGCTAAACGGCAGAATGATACGAATAGCGGCAAACTTGTCACCCTTTGAGCAAGCAGAAGCACATTTGGTAGAAACCATGTTTTATAATGAATGGGCACTGTTTGGTGAAAGCTTAGTGTCCAAACCATAAGGCACCTTCATCCCAAGATGGGAGGATATTCAAGATGACCCAGAGCCTGATTTAAGAGGGCTACTAGTACAAAGAAAGAAAAGGAAAGAAGTGCTTGCTTTGGAGGCAAGCGATGCACCATGATATGTTAGGGTTTGGACCCTTGATGGCAGAATAATCTACAAGTTATGAAGGTATGCAGGGCCCACTTGCGATCTGCAAGGGGGTCCCAGACAAAAGCCGCAGCATAAAAGTTTGGTGTGCTGTGTAGCTCAGGAAAATTTGGAAGAAGAAAGGAATGCGAAAGAAGAGGAGGGAATTGCAGCAAAAAAGGATACACAGATAGTAGCAAAAGAGAAGTTGGAAGAAGTCGATTTGGGCACTGACCTATAGAGGCCAAGACCCATTTCGATAAGTTTGAAATTGACAAAGGAAGAAAAGTCAGAACTGATACTATTGTTGAAAGAGTTCAGAGATGTCTTCGCTTGGGACTACAGTGAGATATCTAGGCTAGACCCAGGATTGGTAATGCACACGCTCAATGTAGATCTCGAGGCTAAGCCTGCCAAAGTGTTTCATACCAAAATAGAAGAGCATATAGTAAAAGAAGTGCAAAAGCTATTGGCAGCTGGCTTCATTAAGCCCATCCAGCACTTGCGATGGTTGTCCAATATCGTGCCAGTAAAGAAGAAGAATGGGCAGATAAGGTGCTATGTAGATTTTAGAAATCTTAATCGAGTATGCCCAAAGGATGAGTTCCCACTGCCAAACATGTACCTACTAATAGACTCTGCAGCAGGAAACGCCATGTTTTCCTTTATGGATGGATTCAACGGATATAACCAGATTCGAATGGCACCAAGAGATGCGGGGAAAATTGCTTTCAGAACACCCATAGGCAATTTCTACTATACTGTGATGCATTTCGGGTTGAAAAATAAAGGCACAACCTACCAACGTACAATGACTGCCATATTCCATGACATGATGCATCACAAACTAGAAGACTGTGGATGACATAGTTGTAAAGTCAAAGAAACGCGAAGACCACGTCAAAGTGTTGAGAAAGGCGTTCGAAAGTTACAAACTTTTCAAGCTGAGAATGAATCCCCTCAAGTGTGCTTTTGGAGTGTCTCTTGGAAAATTCTTGGGATTCTTGGTCCATAACAGGGGAATAGACGTGGACCTAGTCAAAGCTACAACCATAGCAACTATGAAGCCTTTTGCCATGGTGAAGGAATTGAAGAGTTTTTTTGGGGAAGGTCTCTTACATCCGTAGGTTCATCCCTAGCTTGGCATCAATTACTTCAGCATTCACCAAACTACTCAAGAAGGGACAAAGCTTCGAGCGGGGAGAGGCACAACATATAGTCTTTCAAAGGCTGCAGTAGATTATGACGAACCTGCCTACAATGCAAACCCCAATCCGCAAGAGGCCACTGTTGCTCTACCTAGCTTCCAGCCCCTATACCATAGGTGCTTTGATCGCCCAAGAAGATAGAAGCGGTATCGAGCAACTAGTCTATTACGTGAGTCGCGCTCTAAAGGATGCGGAGACTTGTTACCCTAGAGTCGAAAGAGCATGCCTGACAATAGTATACACATCACAAATGTTGCGCCACTACTTCCTAGCTTATGAGATATGGTTGATGACAAAGTCCCATACAATCAAGGCTTTGCTTCGACAACCAATCCTTTCTGGGAGGATATCCTAATGGTTGTTACAATTGTCACAATATGATTTGAAGGCGGGAACGCCCAAAGCAGTGAAGAGTCAGACTATAGCAGATTTATTAGTACATTTCCTATGAGAAGAGAAATTCCCGCTAGATGATGAAGTTTTGGGGAAGTAGCCACAACAGAAGTAATTGAAGAGCAATAGGTAATGAAGTTTGACGGTTCTTCCACTGCCCACTCAGGAGGCGCGAGAATAGTCCTTTATCATAGAAGGGAAGAACCTGTGGTGCTTTCGTTCAAGTTGGAATTTTCTTGTTCAAATAATACCGCAGAATATGAGGCTTATCTCATTGGGTTGGCTATAGCCCTCGAAATGGGGATCAAGCATTTGAAGGTGATAGGTGACTCCAATTTACTGCTCTGCCAGGCCAAAGGAAGTTTCTCTTTGAAGGAACCCAGTTTGACTCTGTACAGGACGATGGCCTAGAAGATGGAGGAAAGATTTTCAACATTTGAAATAGAACATGCTTAAAGGAGCGAGAATCGGTACGCTGATGCGTTGGTTGCGTTGGGATCATAAATAGCATTTGAAGGAAGCAAGAGAGATGATAAAGGAGGTACACGCAGGGGAATGCGAGGAGCATCAAGGGAAGAAAAAGCTATACCGATGCCTACTGCAGATGGGCTATTATTGGCCCACTATGAAGAAAGACACAACAGAATTTGTGAAGAAGTGCCACAGTTGCCAAGTACAGGCCAACTTGATTCACACTCCCACAGAGTTTACACAACATGGTCACCCCATGGCCCTTCTACACTTGGGGGCTTGACTTAGTGGGCCTAGTTAATCCACCCTCGCTTTGGTACTTATGGATCCTTGTGGCTACGAAGTACTTTACCAAATGGGCAGAGGCCATACCACTCCGTAAGGCCACAGGAGTGGCAAATTTCATCAAAGAGAACATAATTATTAGATTTGGAGTACCTCATAGGATCATCAGTGACAATGGCACATCATTTGTCAACACTAAGGTGAGAAGGATGCTAGAATTTTATCAAATTAAACACCATCGATCATCACCCTATTACCCCCAAGGGAATGTGCAAGTAGAGGCAACAAACAAAACTCTCATCAAGATCATTTGCAAATTAAACCAAGAATATACTGCGGGATGGGCAATGCATCTACTAGACGCCCTTTGGGCCTACCGAAGCTCACCCAAGTCTACCACTAGGTTTTCCCCCTTCTCCTTAGTCTACAGAACAGAGGTGATGAGCCTAGCTGAAGTGATGACACATTTCTTAAGGGTCATGCAGGCACGAAAGAAAGAAATGGAGAAGGAAGTCTTCGCGGCAGAAAGATGCGAGGACCTGGAGGGATTAGATGAAAAAAAAGGAAGAGGCCCAAGAGTGCAGCCGCAGATACAGAGAAAAAATGACTGAAGCTTATGGAAAGACAACCAAGGAAAGGGTGTTTGCAGAAGGACAGCTTGTGCTGAAAACAGCGGATCACGTCAGGCGAGGTATGGCAGGACCATCTAAATTTTCCCCAAATTGGGAAAAACCCTTTGAAATAAGGGAAGCACATGCAAGTGGGTATTACCATTTGGCCCAAATGGATGGAAAAGATCTAATGGACCCCATTAACGGCAAATGGCTAAAGCGATATTATACCTAAGAGACATTGTGTAGTTGTTCATTTCTCCTATTTAGTTTTATTTTTTCTTTTTTTTCCAAGTGATTGCCCTTACCAGGGATGGTATCACAAGAAAGTATTGTAGTATGTTTTCACTTGTGAAAAGTAATGAAGACTATGGAGTATTAGCAAAAAACATATTGTATCATAATCATAAGTAATAGCCATAGCAGATGTAGTAGCAGAAATATCATAATAGATTACAAACCCAAAATGTATAAGTCATGTCAGACTTATCAAATAAGTGCTAGAGAAAATAAGAAAATGTATTGGGTAGAATGAAAGGAGAAGAAGATAAACATTAGGGAAAGAAAATAAACAGGAAACTACATAATGTAATAAGTCTCATCAAAGGCCTGAGATAAGGGTTTGATCTCCAAAGTGGCTAGGGCCAGCAACATCAGAAAGGAGGCGCTCGCGACGTGCCTCTAGGTCTGCCACCTCCTTCTTTAAAACCTCGATGTGAGCATTTATGGCGTCCACAGCATGCTGAACCTTCTTCATAAAGAAGGCTCAAGCAATCTCTTGTAGGTGATCCAGCAGGAACTCCACTGCAAAGCCAACCTTGATAAACTCCTGAACTGTAACCTTCCATTGTAGAATCCTCTCAGTAGACACGATATCAATGAAGTTATGCTCAATATCGTTCATCACGCTTCCCAATAGCTTGAGGAAGTGCTCCCTCGTGGATCGGCCAAAAGGAAACCCCTGCATGAAGTTCCCATGGCTATTTTATACTGCCTTCAAATGGGAAATGCACTCCTTAAGGACCCGGAAGCCATGGAAATCAACATAAGGGGACCTAGCACCCCGGAAATCCACAGGATCAAGGTTGTTGGTCTTAGGCTGGTCAAACCCGGTGAACAAAGCAGCAGCCTTACTCACTGGATCAAGAACTATGGTAGAGTTGCTGCCAACCTCAAACTGAGAAAATGGAGTCACCTCAACAAGAGTCGAACCCGAAAAGAAACATGAAATGTAACATGAGGAATGGACAAAACGAAGGAATGAATCCATAATGGAGATTAAGGAAGATATGAAAAAAAGAAAAAGAAAAAGAAAGAAAGAAAGTATCAAGACCTGTAGGAACGGCAAAAGTGAGGGCTGTGGGTGTGGCGGTGTCTGTTGTAGTCTTGGGCTTCTTGGGAATATCTATAGCTAAAGGAATGAACATACATGATAATTAAAGAATTGCATTGTGAAGTTATAAAAAAATGATGAGAGAAAAGAGAAGGTCTAACAAGGGTAAGAGACACATACCCATGGCCTCAGTCTCGTGCTCACCACTAGCATCCTCGTCAGAATCAGAGACCTTCTTTTTATGACGAGCTCATCCTCAGAATCCTTAAGAACCTCCTCGGATCCCTCATCAGAAGATAAATCTGCATCGAGCCCAGAGGTGGCAGAACTGGGAATAGACAGGGAGTGACCACCAAGGAAGAGCCATCCTTCACGGCTTGAGACAAAGCTGCAAAAGGATTGCTGGCTGAAATGACTAGAGGAGTAGTAGGAGAAGTGCTTCCAGTCTGAGATGCAACCGTAGGAGTAACTCCTTTCTGAGGAGTAGGGATCTTGGTAGGAATAGAAGTAGACTCACCAACCCTCTCAGTCTAGGCACTCTCCTTAACAGGGCCAAGCTTAGGTGAAGGAATAGGGGTCTTGGTAGGAGCTCGCTTCGCAGTAGCAGAAGTAGAGGCCATGGCCTCAGCCACTATGTCTGCCCCATCAAAGAAACCCTCCATGGGTGTGCCCATGGTAGTGGAGACCTCCTCAATCGTAGGGTGATAAACAGAAAAGGGCCCAAGGTCAGCCTGAAAACAAGAGAAAAAGAAGAAAAGAGTGCAGGATAAGTGGTGATATATATATATATATATATATATAAAGGGGGGGGGGGGGGACAGGGCACATGGTGACACATGACAACGGGAATGCATGCAAAAGGAAAGGATATACCTTCAGCTCGAGCTTGTCAAGTAAGATGGGGTGGGTGGCAGAAGTATTCTCTTTATGCTTAGATTGCCAAGAGAAAAAAAGGGAACAAAGAGAGGGGAGATATATAAGTATGCATGTGGGGTTGGCCGTAGGAAGGCCTCACGAATAAGAAAAAATGAAGAAGAAGCAAGGTTAGAGATAACATACTCTCCTCTCAGTAGTGGTAGACGAAGGTGGTGGAGATGTCTTCCTCTTGTTGCCTCGGGTCTTGCTGGAAGGGGGAGCATTTGTGGATGGCCGTGGAGCAGCAGGCTTGGGCTTGCCTGCAGTAAGGCACCTGCTGGAATGAGTACAAGCAGAAGGGGGAGGAGAACCCTCAAGGACTATATTACCTATGGGAGGAAGGCTGCCCTCATAGGGAATAATGTCGGAACAAGTCTCGGAAGAGTCATCACCTCTCTTGGTAGACTTAGGCTTGGTGGACTAAGACACTGAGCCCTTCTTCGCAGGCGTAGGAAGGTTCACAACCTTTACTTTCTTCTCCCAACCCGTGGGATACTCACCAGCATACAAGTACCATTCTTTTTCCTTTGCTTGCCACTTAAATATAGCAGATCGACTTTGCTTCCTAGCATATGCCACCACGGATTTGGTGGGAAGAAGTAACCGAGGGTTGGTAGAGATGATAGCATGAAGACCATCAGGAGGAATGAGAGAAAACCCACGGCTACCCAATAATTCTTGCCTAAATGAAGTCATCATAGCCTGCCAATATCCGTGCATCGCGGCTGTGCAAATACCCTCCCTTTGTGAACTTGGAATGGTGACTGTTGTAAAACGCCTACTCTAAAACTCAAAGGCATTATGTTGCACGAATGGTTGGACAAAAGTAGCAAACTTTAGAATGACAGAGAAATCATCGGGAATGTCTTGATCTAGCCCAAACTGCCTCCTCACTCTTTTGGCGAAATAGTGCACAAACCGAACCCCCTCATCAGCAAGGTAAGGCAGCCATCCAGCATTGGTGGCTACCTAGTATGTAATCCCCCTCTCATCAAAAGCAGTCAACGGGGTAGTGCTCTAGTAGTGTTAGCAAAGGGGCCCATGACTGAGTCAGCACATGTATAACTAGCACCAAGATTCCTGTATGCTCCAACAAAAACCAACTTATTTATCAAAAAACTCCACGGCAGAATGCCTAAACGGCTTTAACCCAACCTAGAGGTAAGCCAACGGAAAATTAGATACAAAATGATCAAAAAAATCAGTAATAACCTTCGGACATGAACGGTACTTCTCCTTAGCAAAACGGACAGACTTACACTTTGCTAAGTGCCTAGCACAACACTCTCATAGCAGATGCTGCAAGATAGTACTATGGGCCAAAGTGGTGACTATATGGCAGGAACCCGCCTGCTTCTCATCACTCTGCAAGACGTCTAACTGCACATACAGATGACCTAGAAACATAGGGGCAAATGGCAGATTCACCCCGACAGATATCTTTATGGCTAATCGAAAATAAAGAGGTTTTACGGCATAATGAGGGTGAGAGCCCAAGATGAACTTACAAATCCAAAACGCAACAAAGGCTACGCGGTGAACTACATCGGAAGCCTTGGAGAAAGCCCCAACCCAATGCGACAACTTCGCGTTGTCGCTCATCCCTTTCTTCAACTCGGTCTCCTCTTTGGGAGAGAGTTCCATAGCACTTGGGTCCACATCGCCAAGAATGGGCAGCAACAGTTAGTTTGCCACATCCTTCAGGGTCACTGTGATCTCGCTGCAGGAAAGGAAGAAGGTATGGGTGGCGGTGCACCATCGGCAGACCAAATGTTGAAGATTGAACAAGTCCTTATAGTTGGACAAGCAGTGCGACGAAACAATGGACTTTAACACGCCGGCCTGTTGTAATGCCACCATGAAACCCGTATTAGACAACTCTTTATCTATGCACTCCTTCCAACCCGAAGAAGTACCCGACCTAAATTCAAAGAGAATGGGCACGGGGAGTGAAGTGCCTTGGCGTATATCGAGATCAGGGATTGAAGAAGTCAAAGGGGCCTAAGATACCTCCGTGTTGCGATGGCAAATAGAGAGCCACATGCAACCCAATGGCGAAGGCAAGTAGTCACTGGGCACCATAAAAAAATGGGCATGGGTGTCGTACCATGGATCAATGAGAGGAGCGCACTTGCTGTCGGGGTCTTAGCTCCCTTCTTCCTCCTTAGAGCATTCTGATTCAGAGAGAGGAGCATCTTCGCCTACGGCTTTGGTGGCAGGATTGTTGGATGCGATTTCCTTCCCCTTACGGTGGGAAGAACCTCGCCTTTCACTGGAGTCAGGGCGGGATGTTTGGTCGGAATAGGTGGGTAAAGGTGTTTGAGGAAGAAGACAAGGTGAAGAAAAAGAGGAATGAAAAGGCATTTTATGCAAGTGATTTGAAGGGAATAAGTTTAAGTACTGATGACATTAACGATGATGTGAAAGGATGCAATGGGTCAGCCATCAAAATAGGCATCATATTAATAAAGCAAAAGTTGTGTTTCAGAATAACTGCTAAACTGGAAAATTTGAAGAGACAACAGTGTTCACAGCAAGAAAGAAAATGAAGAGGGGTCCCACTGTTTGAAAAAACCCACGAAAAAAAAGAGAAGAAGAAGGAGAAAAGACTTTTTATACGCATATGAATCGCAGGAGCATTTCATATGCTCAAGGGGCTAAATGTTGATGCTTACTTTGACAAGAAGGTCCAATAACAAGAAGAAGCCCAACAATATAGAAGGGAATAAGGAAGAAGAATAAGCAAAGTGAGGAAAAAAACCATTAAACCCGAATGGTAGGAATAATGCTCCATGGGCCTATGGAATAGTAAAAAGGCCCCAAAGAAAGCAAATGGGCCCAAGGGAGCCCAAAGAAGGAAGTAGTAAGCCCATGGGAATTATAAGAAATGGAAAATAAGCAAAAATGTGTCAGAGGAGCCTAAAGCAAGGAATTAGTAAATGAGGTTGGTACAAAGGCCAAAAAACCCCGAAAGTAAAGGATATGACGATTGGGTCGGAGAAGCCCAAAAGATGTAGCAAAAACCCATGGGAATGTAAGAATGGAATGGGCCAAGGATGTCTAAAGGAATAACGCGGGCCGAGGATGCCCAAAGGAAGGAAATGGGCCAAGGAAGCCCAAGATGGTATGAGGATTAACCCAGCAGAAACACTGGGCAACCTGAATTGAATAAGAGAAAGGTCCGTGGCAGGCCCAAAAGAGGCCCAACAAGCACAAGTCAAGTGGTAACACGACAGAAGCAATGAAATGGTGTGGCAGGAACGCTAGTCGACCGACAAACCAGAAGAAAAGAGAGATAGGGGACGAAATAAAGGAAGAAGGGCCCATACCCAAGCAAGACCCAGCCCAAAGAAGAAACGAGGTGCAAAAATGAAGACCCAGTGACTCATCCATGCCACAAGAGATTAAGAATGAGCAGCAAAATGTGCAACAAAGGCCAGACAAACCCCTAGGCAATGGCAAACACATGGACAACAGACAGGCCATGGACTCACATGAAAGTGGAGCACGCATAAGGCTCAGGCACCACCCACTTGTACCTAGCCAATACAGGGGCGATGGGCCATGGGTCAGAGGTAAGAGAGGGTGTGGTCTAGTGGTGGGAGAAGGGGGAAGTCTATTCTAGAATTCCCGCTCAACCTCTTTTGGGGGAAATGTCCTGTTGGGATGACATACCACCCAAAAGAGGGAAAGATGAGCTGGAATCACTAGGTGCATGTCATAGGAGTTAGTAAGAGAGAATACCCAACTCTTATCCGGATGAGAATGCCATGGAGAGCAAGAAAACAAAACAAAACTCTTTTATCTGGGAATGGAACGTGGTACGGCCAGCACAGAGTAGTGGTGATGGCTGGGCAGCCGACAGACCAATGGGTCGTCTGGGAAGGACACCCACACCAGGCCAAAAGTAGTTGAGGGGTAAAACAATAAAACTCATCATGGTAGGCAGTATAAAAAGGCCTTAGCTGTGCACAGTGAACAAAGCAACAAGAGAAGGAAGAACAACGAGAGGTAAGCAGAGAGCAAGGAAAAACAAGTAAGAAAAATAGGAAGAAAGAAAACAGAGAGGATAAAAAGTGAAGTGAGGAAGCAAGAGTGTGATAGGGGCATGCATCAATAGGATACTCCCTTCTCTCCCTCTCAACAGCCTACTCTCTAGCAAGATTAAAATGATTCGAGGATAAGCCATTTAGGCCAATTCTTTCAAAGTGGGCAATTTCCATGGTAGGATTTTCCTGTGAGATTACCCACATTGAAGAGTGGTTCCTTTCCTGGACTTAAATCTCATGAAGAACCAAGCACGACAGACTAACCACTCATTTTTTTATTTATTGATCAAGCATTAACATTACTCCTTTTTCTTTTATTATTGTCACTGACCTATTTCTGACGTACTCATATCACTGTGTTTTTCTTACTAAGAAAGTGGTTTAATCATTGTCTTTGGTTGGCAGCAATATATTCTTCTTATTTTATTATATTATGCCCTCTTGCTATAACATTTTTGTGACAGCATCTTCTGCCGCGGGCACGTGACCAAGATCTCAGCAAAGGGGTCTTAGCTTGCGCACAAGCTGGCTTGAGGTGAGATTCAATCAAGCCAGTCTCGACTCTCCTACCCCAAAACTATTGGGCCACAACACAGCAGGAAGCATTCCTGCCCAGAAGTGCAAGAAGGCCCACCACAACACTCAAATGTTAGGTTTTCTCTTAGATCTAGAATTATTCTTTCAACCAAAATCCATAAATCTATTTGAAAAGGCAAGTTTTAAGATTTAGAGATTAATCAGATAGAAAAGTAGATCTAAGAGATAGAAAATCAGATCTATGATTTATGCATGAAAAAAATATTTTTATAAATAGAAAAATATCAGATCTATTTTTATTATAAATAAAAGTATTTTTTTAAGAAGAAAATACTAGATCTGGATTTATACTATGCAATGAAACATCTTTATTAATAAAATTGTTAATTTGGAATTATTTTGTGAAAGAACATATTTTTTTTATTTAAGAAAATATCAGATATGGCTTTTTTATAACCAAAAAAAAAAAAAAAAAAAAATTATAAGAAAAAAAAAATCAGATCTGGTTTTTGTTTAAGGAAGCGAAGAATTTAATACATTAAAATATTAGATCTAGTTTTTGATAATAAAGAGATGGCTTTAGAAGAGAAAATATATGGTTTAAAAAAAAGAAAAAAGAAAATGAAGAATTTAATACATGGAAAAACTTTTTTTAATACATAAGATATTAGATCTAAATATATAATATGCAAAAAAAAAAAAAAAATTTAGATATAAAAATACTAGATCTAGATATATTATATATGGAAAAACATTTTTAACATAGAAAATAATAGATATATGAATGATTTAAAGGGGAGTAATGCTATACTCAAACTATTTTACAACATTTTTTACAAACTGTGGATGTGGCCAGGTTTTTATTGGTTTTTATCTAGACCCACCATTACATCACTTTTGTATCTCTAGCATTACTCTTAAAAGAGTAACCCTAGATCTAAGATTACATCTTACAAATATTGATGCTAAAGCATGGGAGACAATAGATCTAATAATTCATCATGTGAGCTATTCAAATCAAACAATAAAAACATGTGAGAAATTCAAATCTAGCAATTAAAAGCATGTTATATACCTGCCATACAGTGATGAAAGCAAAGGGGATCCTCTTAGAAATGTGAGAGATCTTGAAAATAAAATCAACTATTAGATTAATGAAATCAGTAGTGAAGTTATAATCTCTCTAGTGTCTAAGAGGAATGTACTAATAAATGAGAAAAAATTGAAGAGAGTTTACAAAAATTTGATCTAGTGAAGATCAGAATTCTTGTACAGTTTCAAGAATCTCTAAAAAATTAGGGGAATAGTGTGTGCCTCCTTTACTTTTTAAGGTGTAAGTGGTTTCAAAAATAAGCTAAGATAAAGAGT
Source organism: Quercus aquifolioides (assembly GCA_019022515.1). NCBI lineage: Eukaryota > Viridiplantae > Streptophyta > Magnoliopsida > Fagales > Fagaceae > Quercus > Quercus aquifolioides. Next base: position 23,247,029 of record CM032325.1, on the reverse strand, counting down.
CTGCCATTACGTAGTAGGTAAGTCTTATCTTAAAAGAAATAAGATTTGGATGAAGAAATGGCCCAAAAAAAAAAAAAAACGCAACAGAGGAAACTTTGTCAATTGTGCCAAATGGCACTAATGAAGTGCCAAATTGGCACTTCGGTTGGGGCTCATTGCAATCATTTATAAATCTAAGATCCACTACTATCTCGATGTGGGACTTAGCATATGCTCGCACAACACATACTTAAACAATCCAAACCACACAATTTAGGTATCGTGCATAGTTACGAAGACCTAAAGTTCCTAGGTTAAATGGTAAAGTTGTTCTAGAAAACATTTCCTTTTAGTTAATATCCCTGAATGTATTTCATTTAGAGCTTCCCTTGTTAAACAATCAAGTGAATATAGAAAATCAAATTTTAGATTGACCTTGTTAGACATTTTAGAGATTCTAAATACCCCCAACTTCCTTTGAGCTCTCGTTGTGAGACAACTAGTTTGGACTAGAATCATCTTTAAAAAATTCCATTGTATTTTTTTTTTTTAATTCGCTAAGCACAAACTCCATTGTATTATGGTTAAGAGAGTCCAAACATTGTTAACATTCTTTCACCATCCACCTTGGTTAAACTCCAGTCACAAAATTTGATGTCTTCTTTTACATTAGCATTTGCTTATTCAAAGCCCGCTAATGAGGTACATTTTATAGACACCCCATTTTGCAACTATGTTTAACCGGCCAAATTGGCCAAATACCACATTTTTTTGAAATTTTTAGCAAAAAAACACTATTTCGGAAATAAATGGCGATCTACCACTTTTCTAGAACTCGAGTTTCAGAAACTTGAGTTCCTCATCAGTTCTGCCACCGTGGCACTGCTGAGCTGGAATTTGTGCGATTAAAAAAAATAATGTGGTACTTGAGCTTGGTAAACTTGAGTTCCATGCAACAAAATACTCGAGTATACCAGGCTCGAGTACCGTTTATAAATAAAATTATGTTTATGTTTATTTCTATGGTACTCGAGCTTGGTGAGGTCGAGTACCTTGTAAGGAACTCGAGTTTAGTAAACTCGAGTTCTTAATAACCTTTTTTTTTTTTTTTGGGATAATCGACAAATAAACATAAACATAAAAATAAGTAGCTTTTTTATGTTTTTATTTATTTAAATAGAAGCATTGTAAAATATAGAGATTTTAATTTCAAAATACTTTTTTTTTTTGGGATAATCGACAAATAAAACATAAACATAAAAATAAGTAGCTTTTTTATGTTTTTATTTATTTAAATAGAAGCATTGTAAAATATAGAGATTTTAAATCTAGACCAAAGAACCGCCAAAATAAAAAATTGAGCGGCATTGTTACTGTATATTCGAATCTGCTTACTGTATTCATAAAATCTATTTTCTACATTAACTAAAACTGTTCATTGTTTTCTCAAAAAAATTGTTCATTGTTTTCTACCTAAACTATTTCTAGCATTCTGCATAAAATTATTTTTTGTTCAACATTATTTAAAAAACTATTCACTCTCTTTTTTGCATAAATTACTTTCTATTCACTATTTAAAAAATTGTTCACTGCTTTCTCATAAAACACCTAGTGAAATCGTGTTTTCTAAATTTAAACACCAAATCTGAATGCTTTTTCATGTTTAAATTTCACAATAATCGAATCTATTTTTCTGCATTGATAAAATCTATTTCTACATTAATAAAATTTGCTCTCTACACATCATGTTTACTGTATATTCTAATCTGCTTACTGCATTCATAAAATATGTTTTCTACATTAACTAAAACTGTTCATTGTTTTCTCATAAAAATTGTTCACTGTTTTCTACATAAACTATTTCTAGCATTCTGCATAAAATTATTTTCTGTTCAGCATTATTTAAAAAATTGTTTACTCTCTTTTCTGCGTAAATTATTCTCTGTTCACTATTTAAAAAATTGTTCACTGTTTTCTTATTTACATTTTTTTAAAATATGAAGGTTGCATAAGTACAATAATGATTGATTTACAATTTAAATTGAAAAATAAATAAAAGATGCCTCTATCACCCCAAATGAATGTAGAATGAACTAATGTTAAGGCAAAATGACTAGAAGTTCTTTTTTTCAAAGAAAAGGTGACCAAAGGTAGGAGCTTATGGGAAATTCCTATGCTTTCTGAGTGTAACTAGAGGTGAAGGAAAAATTAAGGACATGTTTTATCATTTATGGCATGACCACTAGCATCTGAATTCTTCATTACTGCAAGCTTACAGACAGGGTGTAGCATGATGCAATTGTTGGACTTACGCTAGATCAAAGAATCTATTTTGAATCACTAGAGATGTGTAAAGGTTCAAATATATCAACACATATATTTACTCTGTTGAAATACTTCAATATTAGCAAATACAATTGTATTGCTAATTAGTAGTCAATAACAAATTCTCTTCCAATCCTAGATTGGTACCAAAAAAAAAAAAAAAAAATTTACAAATGCATAAGAATTCTTTTATAGCTTAGTTGACCATAAATTTTATGATAAAAAAAAAATCAACAACCAAGGATAGCCAAGTTCGAAGGGGATAATGCAGAAATACTATGTGGGTGTTCTGCAATGTTTCTGACAATGCATAAAACTTTTTTTTTTTTTGCTTGTGCCTTAAGTTTCTAGGTGAAAATGGCCACATACCACCATTTTCAGAAATTTGTAGCAAAAAACCACTGTTTCGGAACTTATTAGGGAAATCGTGTTTTCTAAATTTAAAAGCCAAATCTGAATGCTTTTTTATGTTTAAATTTCACAATAATCGAATTTGTTTTTCTGCATTGATAAAATCTGTTTCTACATTAATAAAATTTGCTCTCTGCACATCATGTTACTGTATATTTGAATCTGCTTATTGCATTCATAAAATCTGTTTTCTACATTAACTAAAACTGTTCATTGTTCATAAAAATTGTTCACTATTTTCTACATAAACTATTTCTAGCATTCTGCATAAAATTATTTTCTGTTCAGCATTATTTAAAAAATTGTTCACTCTCTTTTCTGCATAAATTATTTTCTATTCACTATTTAAAAAATTATTCACTGCTTTCTCATAAAACACCTAGTGAAATCATGTTTTCTAAATTTAAAAGCCAAATCTAAATGCTTTTTCATGTTTAAATTTCACAATAATCGAATCTATTTTTCTGCATTGATAAAATCTATTTTGATACACACTTTGTCAAAATTATCCAACAATGATAGACTGTGATTGGTTGTTTATCACTTTCTAATAAACTCACTATTTTTTCTACTTCACCTACAGTCTACCATGTAGAAGTATAGAACAAGTGTGACAAAATGAGTAGAACTTAGAGATGATTTGAATACAATGAATCGTAATGTATTGAAAATCTCCCTTTATTACATTTTATTATTATTATTACTCCTTATTTAGTTTATCTAAAAAGTTAAACATTTTTGGGTTTATCCAAAAATTTATGCCACGAAATACATGGCAGGAAATCTAGACCAAAGAACCGCCAAAATAAAAAATTGAGCGGCATTGTTGCTGTACTTAAATAAGTTGTCACAAGCAACATAAATTACCAACCAACCAAAAAAAAAAAAAAAAACTACATCCACCTGATCAAATAAAGTTGGTAGCTTGGGTTTTAAGTTTTCACATACAACTTCGAAGCAGGTTCTTGACCAAATATTTTGTTTCTTTAAACTCTTTCAATATTAGATTTGTTATATACTTTGCCTCTTGACCAACTTCGAAGCATGTAATGTGGAAAATTCATGCTAAAACAATAAGCCACTATTATGAGTGTATAACCATATGCACAATCTAAACTATATTTTCTCTTTGTGGGGAGGTAGGCATGGCACTGCGAGGGTGGCGCAGTGACACGAATCTCAAGGGGTCTGGAAGTAAGAAGAAAAAAATGGTTGACAATAGCGATTAGAGGCCATGGTCAGAGCTCCCTAAGGCTTTGTTTGATCGGATAACAAAGTTAGATCTCCCCAATGGTTCATAAAATCTATTTTCTGCATTAATTAAAACTGTTCATTGTGTTCTCTAAATTTAAAAGCCAAATCTGTATGTTTTTTCATGTTTAAATTTCACAATAATCGAATCTGTTTTTCTGCATTGATAAAATCTGTTTCTACATTAATAAAATTTGCTCTCTGCACATCATGTTTACTGTATATTCGAATCTGCTTACTGCATTCATAAAATATGTTTTTTGCATTAATTAAAACTGTTCATTGTTTTCTCATAAAAATTGTTCACTGTTTTCTGCATAAACTATTTCTAGCATTCTGCATAAAATTATTTTATGTTCAGCATTATTTAAAAAATTGTTCACTCTCTTTTCTACATAAATTATTCTCTGTTCATTGCATAAATTGTTCAAAATCTGCAGCGTAACAGTAATTGGCTATGATTATAAGAGATATTTCAATGTTTCAGGCTGTGGGGCTGCTTAATTTGTAAGAGTGATGGTTCTGAGAGCACAGTGATGCTTTTAATGTACATATTTATGAGATGTGATTGTTTGACAGCTCAGTTTCAAGGTTCAAGATAGCTTTACCATGTGCTATTACTTCTAACCAGTAGTCACAGATTATGGGAAGAGCATTTTGACTAGCATCCTTGAAAATGACTAAAGATAATAAACAGTTCTACATGTGCTGCTCAACAGCTCGACACTGTTGAGCCCTAACTAGAAGTACCCATCCACACTCACGTGAATACACAGATATGCAACCCTTTGTAATGCACCGTTTTCAAGGATGCAGAGCATCCCTTGAAAGTTTATGCATCAATTTTGGGGGTGAGCTGTCCACCATTGCTACACTAATGTTCACAGTGCTGCATGTGCTGCTCAACGATTTGGTATGTTCTTTGATTTTCCATTGAGTTTACACGATTTTGATCATTCAATGATTTCGAATTTTTCAACAAATTCGGATGATCAATACATTAGTACACAATTTCGAATTTAGTTCATTCAACGATTTCGATTTTGTACTTTCAAGATTTTATACATTCAACGAATAAATTGTGCTTTTTACAAATTCGAACGATCTGTACATCTAATGTACACAATTTTCTCTTGAATTTTCACGATTTTGTACTTTCAGCGAAATCAAATTTCTCAACAAGTCTGGAATATTTGTACATCTAATGTACACAACTTTCCATTGAATTTTCATGATTTCGTATGTTCAACAATTTCGATTTTCCATTAAGATTTCACGATTTTTTTCGTTCAACAATTTTGAAATTTTCATCAAATCAGGATGATTAGTACATTAGTACACAGTTTTAAATTGAATTTTCACGATTTTGTACATTTGACGACTTCAAATTTGGAAACAAATTTAGACAATCTGTACATCTAATGTAATTAATTTTCCATTGAGTTTACTCAATTTGGTATGTTCTTCAATTTTTGATTCAATTTTCACGATTTTACACACTCACGATTTCACTAGATGTTTTATGAGAAAACAGTGACCAATTTTTTAAATAGTGAATAGAAAGTAATTTATGGAGAAAAGAGAGTGAACAGTTTTTTAAATAATGCTAAACAAAAAATAATTTTATGCAGAATGCTAGAAATAGTTTATGTAGAAAACAGTGAACAATTTTTATGAGAAAATAATGAACAGTTTTAGTTAATGTCGAAAACAGATTTTATGAATGCAGTAAGCAGATTCGAATATACAGTAACAATGCCGCTCAATTTTTTATTTTGGCGGTTCTTTGGTCTAGATTTAAAATCTCTATATTTTACAATGCTTCTATTTAAATAAATAAAAACATAAAAAAGCTACTTATTTTTATGTTTATGTTTTATTTGTTGATTATCCCAAAAAAAAAAAGTATTTTGAAATTAAAATCTCTATATTTTACAATGCTTCTATTTAAATAAATAAAAACATAAAAAATCTACTTATTTTTATGTTTATGTTTATTTGTCGATTATCCCAAAAAAAAAAAAAAAAGAAGGTTATTAGGAACTCGAGTTCCTTAAGGTACTCGAGCTCACCAAGCTCGAGTACCATAGAAATAAACATAAACATAATTTTATTTATAAACTGTACTCGAGTTTGGTATACTCGAGTATTGTGTTGCATGGAACTCGAGTTTATTAAGCTTGAGTACCACATTATTTTTTTTAATCGCACAAATTCCAGCTTAGTAGTGCCACAGTGGCATAACTGATGAGGAACTTGAGTTTCTGAAACTCGAGTTCTAGAAAAGTAGTAGATTGCCATTTATTTCTGAAACAGTGTTTTTTTGCTAAAAATTTCAAAAAAAGGTGGTATTTGGCCAATTTGGCCATGTTTAACCTCACTTCAGGAGAAAAATCATTGTTTCACAACCTAAGAAAAAAAAAATTGTAATTTTACTATTAGATTTTCAGATGCTTAATTAAAAATAAATCTAGAAGTCCTAACTTCTAACTCCTAACAATAAAAATGACATATTATGAGCTTAAACAGGACTAGTGAGAATTAAACATCCACGGTTGACATGCATTCTAATGATTAGTATGATTAAGGTCGATCATGTACAATTATGATTGGTTCCTTCAAGGATTAAATTTAATTAATTATGTGATAGAATCTTTTTTTTTTTTTTTTTTTTGAGAATCTTATGTGATAGAATCTAATTGGATTAAAAAAAACCATTACAAGGATGCATATACCAGATAATTGAGGGTGCCTGCCTGCTACTGAAATTTGTTTAAGTTCTCAGCAGCCTGTTGGGAAAGGAGGGGAGGGGACGATAGTGCCATTTCACATTGATAGCTCAATTTTACCGTGTCTCCAAGAGGAGTATCAATCCAACAATTAGCAGTTACTGCATTCTCACTAAAGACAGCAATGCATGTAGAGGATTATTCCAGTTGCTAATGCCATCTTTAGTGGCAAGTTGAAAATATCAATGTAGGATGGTCAAATCGAATGTTTATAAATGTCGCATGTACAATTGTGAGCTCATAAATATCACTAAACGAAACTGGTCAGCCTGCTGTCTCAATTAGGGGAGAATGCAACCCATTTATCATCACTCTTGGGCAATATAGTGTAGCCCTTAGGAATTGTCATGTTTGGCAGGTGCGGGTGAACAAATATCCTTTTACAGGATGAGATAATTGTTTCAGCTGGCGGCACAAGACTTGAGTCCATAACCAAATTAGTTGAAGAATGTGAAGATAGGCCATTTTCAGACTTGCAAGGGGTAGAGAAGAATGTATCTGGGGCATAGCCATATGAAGCGTCCACCGAAGAACCTCTGTTACATGTTATAATGGTATCAGGTCCTGAAGATAGAATGGAGGGCTGATTAAGGCTGACTTCGGTACTCACTGTAATCAGGTCCAAATGAGAAGGCTCTTAGAGACATAAATACCAATCTGAGAAAGATACATGCAACTCTAATGAACTTTGCCCACAAATGCACACATATATAGCTTGAAAAAATCTATAGTTGTAATGAGTCAACATTTCAATCTGGCAGTCTTTTATTTATGCAAATTATGTCATAGATTTGGTGAGAATTTGAGAATATTTTTTTTTGATAAATAGAATTTGAGAATATTTAAACCTTCAAATACTCCAATTAATGTCCTTTTAGATCTAGTTATGTGTAAGAGGAGGTTAGTGCCACAAAAGGCAATTGCATGCATATAAGAAGCATAAACAAATGGCTAAAACACCATTTATACACCCTCTAAGTTTGCCCCTTTCATTAACATCTATTAGAAACTTGCAGTTAACCCACTCAAAATTGGACAGAAAAATAGAAAAACAAAGTCATTCTTAAGTGGTTAAACGGTGAAAATGTGGCTGCCCATAGCATAAGGGACACATTCTAATAGTCAAGTGTGCAGCTTGTAAAGTTTGAAAGCCAATGGACCGATTTAGAAGTGACCCCAAACTTAAAGTGCATTTTAGCCTAAACAAAAAGTATGAACCTGGCAAGTGAAAAAAGGGGGAAAATTATAAAAATCAAAAACCAAATCTTAAGCAGAGAATGATGGTCTAACAAAATAGCAATATGGATTTCAAAAATAAAATGCTAAAGGCTTTGTGAAACCACACCTCTGTCCTCCCCAGCTTGCCTTTCAGCAATGGTGCATAGGTTCAAATTCATGGTAGCTCCAACAAGCTGTTGCAGATCAGCAGTGACATTTGGTTGCAAGCTAGAAGATGAGATCTCAGGAGTTTCTTTTCCTTTGTGCGCAGGAGATACAATCAAGGGGCCCTGACCTGACTTACCTGAGAGGAAGGCACAATGTTTTAAAAAGTACTATTATTGACCATATTCCTGCAAATGCAACGTTGCATGGTTGTACCTAATGCACCACTTCCATTTTTATTTCTTTTCCCCTTGTTTTTCTATAATATGGTTATGCTTAGAATGTCCCTCTAAAAGCTGAAATTAGAGCATACACTCTAGGATTAATTTACCAAAGGATGTTTGTTTATGAAAATTAAAACTCTTGGGAACTGTTTCTGATGGCATTTGTCGCATGCTTGTGATAGGCCTAACTTGTAGTTGGAATGGCTGCCCCTAGCCAAGTATTCGTACAACACCAATTACCACATTGTCACAAAAATGATTTCATCGCGAAGGTGGCCTACTAATTGAAATTACAATTCTTGAATTCATCCTACATTCAATGTGTCATGCCTCAAGCCGAAGCTTGAAAAGAATGTTACTCCCTCCACAATCCTACCTGCTCTTGTTCAAGATGTTGAGTTTGTCCCCAAGCCCAATAAGGTCCTGCAACACTGGGGTAAGAAGTTGTGAAACCAAACCATCACCGAGGAACTTGTTAAGTGGAAAGGCCTTCATGATGATGAAGTACCTTGAGAGAACCTCCAGCAGATGCAGCAGAAGTTCCCTCACCTTAGGGCTAGTTGCTCTAAAAGAAAGGGGGGGGGGGGGGGGGGGGGGGGGTAGCAAAACTGGAGCCAGAATCACTAAACCAAAGCTCTGAACAACACTTTAGTACAGAAATTTTTTCCCCATTTGACACTTCAAGGCTGCAGATTGGCACTTCCTGGACCAAAGTGCCGATCAGCCCTGGACACTCCTATTGATTCCAAATTAGCACAGCAGTCTCTGAAGATTAATGACAGATGTTGGCAAGCTGGGAACTCAAGTTGGAATTCCAGAATAGGGTTATCTCATGTAACAAGGCAAATTAGTATAGTTAATTAGAGTAGTTAGTTGTAGCCTATGCATGGATAATTAGCACATGCGAGGCTTAAATAGATCAATTGGGAGCTCATTTAACACATGTTAAATATGGGAATAACCATCTTTAACATGTGCTAAACAGTGTTGGTAAAAGCATGCTTAAGCGCAAAGCCCCAAGGCTCCAACACTTTCTGCCTCTAAAGTGAGGCACATTCAAAGAAGCCCGCTTTTTAAAAAAAAATATTTTTCAAGAAAAAAAAAAACCAAAACCGAATTTTTTTTTTTTTGCTGAGAACCAAAACTGAATTAAAACTATAGGATCTTGACATTATTAATATAAACCATTGATTTGGCATATTTTTAGTGTAAATTATCCACAAAAAAAAATATTTTGAGTGTAACTTGTCCTGAAACCCACAACTCCCCAGTTCTTCTCTATTTATTTATTTTTCTTGATTTTTTCTCCTTGAAACAGTAACCCGCCAAGCTTCTTCTTCTTCTTCTTCTTCTATTTTTTCCCTTTTGAATATTGGCTTGGTACCAATTACCATATTGCTATGTCTTGATATTCTTAGCTCATTCATGAAAAAAGTATGACATAATATATATGTGTCGTAATTGTTTCAAGGGCAGTGAGTTTACAATCGTAAACACATTGTTCTTTTTCATCAATAAAACTCTTATTATCTATCAAAAAAAATTGTTTGGTTACTTTAATAGTTGATGTTGAACATAGCACACTATATCTTATATACTTATAGTCATTAGGTGATTAAATTATTAACTAATATTAGTGATTATTCATGGGGCATTATGGCTATCAGAGATTTAACAAAGGATATTACATGGAAGTACTCATATCTAGTTGATCCAAAAAAAATTAAAATGACTTGACTTGCATTTTTTGTGTTAAAATTGCAAAAGTAGGGCTTATCTAAATGTTATATGATTTATATGAAATGTTTTATTTCAATTTATATGATAATTTGATTGTTGTATTTCTCATTAATAATTATTTTAAAATTTATTAAATTATTTTTTTAAAATGTGCACTGCACTTCAATCAAAGGCGCGCTTGCGCTATGCACCTAGGCTCCAAGAGACCTTTGCGCTTAAGGCACCCCACGCTTTTACCAACACTGGTGTTAAATGAAGAACCAATAGGAATTGAAGTCCATGTATAAGACACCAATTGTAAAACCCTAAGCTCATTAATTGAATAGTGATGCATTTTGTTAAATATGGGAATAACCATCTTTAACATGTGCTAAATGAACAACCGATAGGAATTGAAGAAGTCCATGTATAAGACACCAATTGTAAAACCCTAAGCTCATTAATTGGATAGCGATGCATTTTCAAACACTCTTTTTCTTTTTTGCTTTTTTTTGGATAAGTAAATAATGATTCATTCAAATAAAAATGAAAGATACAAAAATCCCTTGGTACACAGGCAGTGTTGACACAAAACAACCAAAACAAAACTGAAACAACAATAAAATAAAGGGATATGACCTAGGAGTCAGCACCTAGGCCTGGTCAGCACAAAGTGGGGAAACCATTAGGAGTCAGCACCTAGGGTAGACCTAAAGTCAGCACCAGACCAAAAGAGACCAAACGGCCATTTTTTTTTATTCATCAAAATATCAACTATCTCCTCAAGAAGTACAATAGGTTGCTTATAAAGGATTGCTAAACCCTAGTTCTAATTGGCTAGGAAACCCTAATTGCCTAGCAAACCCTAATTGCCTTATTACAAAAATAACCTTGCTTCCAAATTAAAATACTAATAGCCTAATAAACTACTAGGACCTAAAACATAAAAATACAGTTGACTTGCAAATATAAATAATACTAAATAATAATCTTCTTGCGTCTCTCACATCATTCTCCTTTGGTTGGAGAAAACTTGATTCAAGTCTGGAATCACCTTAGGGAGCACAGAGAAAAGAAAAACTTTGAATTTCACCACATCAAACTCATTTGGAATAACAAAATCAATGTGTGGAATCAGTATGATCTCATCTTGAACCTTATGAACCATAGGAAACAATGTAGTTTTAACCTTTTCGACTTCACCAAGATGTAGATCTTTAAGCACTATGGAGGGTTGATTAGAAGCACATTCAACTACTTCAACTTTCACATCATGTGCACCCTCAAGCTTGCTGGGTAGTTTTTGAGTGGGTGCCATTATCTTTTCTAACTGGGCATTAATCCTAGTGATTATTTGCTCCCCTAATTTCCATGAAATAGGTGAAACATTCTAATTTTCCTTTCTTACACTAGCAAAAAGTGAACTAAGAAGATCCAAGGAAATGTCTTCACTTTCATCTATGACCAGATTCATAATTGTTTCTATGGCTGAGAGTACAGTAGGTGGATGGTTGGACCTAATTATCTTCAAGAAACTTTGAAACATCTCAACAACCAATGCATCACACTCAAGATCCAGCATCACCAAGCATAACTTGACCTTTGCAATGGTATCAAGAATTGAATCCACCTTCTTATAAGAGCGAGTAGACACATGAGACATATTTTCAAATGTTGCCAAAATCAATTGAAATATTTCTTTCAATTGCTCATTCTTATATGGGGCATCTGGTACTGTTATCCTTGTAATCTCAATAATGCAAGATAAAATTGAAACCTTCACATCCATTTCAGCATGTCGCAAAAGTTTATTAGTGATTAGTGCTTTCACTGAGGGTAAAGGTGCATCTCGCATTGATTTGGATGGTTCTTGCTCCACATATGCTAACAAATTTTCAACTTTATCAAGAAGAGTGAGGAGATCATCAATGGAGGAAAGAGGGTTAAGGAGCGTATTCCTAGCCTCCTTAATCTCCTTCTCAAATTCTCTATCAAAGACAGTAATTTTCAGCTTAGACTTGGAGTCACAAAACACCGATATGGAAAATTTTTGCGAAGTTGAACACTTGATGTGCACGGGTTGGCTTTTGGGTTTAATGGGTTAATATGACTGCTTATATGTTTTTTAAATTGAGCCAGGGTGGGTTTTGCATTGGATGGGTGCAGGACTGGGCTATTTGGTTAATTGGTTTTAATGGTTTTTTTTTTTTTTTTTGGGGGGGGGGGTGCTAGTGGTGGGCACTCACTTAAAGGCTTGGGTTTAAAAATGACTTGGGTTGGTTGGTTTTAATTGGACTGGGTCAGGGAATACTAAAAAAAAAAAAAAGCTTCCTAATTGGATGTGTCGAAAGCAAGAGAGGGGAACTTGATTAACAAATGGGTCGGATTAGGAAATGGTCTGGGTTATAAAAGTGGGTCGGGCAAGCTTGATGGTTTTTTTTTTATTTTTATAAAAAGGAGAATGGGTTTAGACAAGGCTAGTGGGTTACCCTCTTGAGATTGGAACGATGGAGGATGATGAGATTGCAGCGGCGTGACACTGGGCAAAACTGAAATCGTGGCGGCGTGGAACAGAGGTGATGGTGAGGACCAATCGAAGTGGCAGCTCACGGAGGTGGTGGTGGTGGCATGCGTAGCAACTGTCGTGAAAGGATTCGACCAAATCTGAACGTGGTTGCTTGTTGGTGGTAGTGTGGCATGATTGCAGCACTCTAATTTCTCTTCTCTTTGTCTTTGTGGTTACAAGGGATTTGGAGACTTGATTGTGGGTTTTTGGATTGGAGTATTTGGTTGGCTTGAATATCTGGTCTTCTGATGGATAGCACAACTATAGGACAACTTTTTGGTCCTAAGTAGGGAAATGACAAAGATAACTTTCTAGTGGTGGAAGACACGGTAGTGATGGTTTTTTTTTTTGTTTTTTTTTTTTGTGATTTTTCTAGTTCTGGATTGACTGCGGGATGCTTCAGACAGATCGATGTTTGCTCTAATACCAAATATGACGCAGGACAACCAGAACAAAACTGAAACAACAATAAAATAAAGGGATATAACCTAGGAGTCAGCACCTAGGCCTGGCTTGGAGTCAGCACCAAGCGGAAAAACCACTAGGAGTTAGCACCTAGGGTAGATCTGGAGTCAGCACCAGACCAAAAGAGACCAAACGGCCATTTTTTTTATTCATCAAAATATCAACTATCTTCTCAAGGAGTACAATAGGTTGCTTATAAAGGATTGCTAAACCCTAGTTCTAATTGCCTTATTACAAAAATAACCTTACTTCCAAATTAAAATACTAATAGCCTAATAAACTACTAGGACCTAAAACATAAAAATACAATTGACTTGCAAACATAAATAATACTAAATAATAATCTTCTTGTGTCTCCTGCATCAAGTGTACTAAGGGGAAATAAAAAATCAATGAAAATGAATGGACACTTAAGGCAGCCATCCAATCACACACGGTGCGTAAAACATGAAATTTAAGCTCCCTGTCCAATCACGAAGGCATTTTCTTCATTTTTCTCTTAAACTCCCTCCCTCTCTCTCTCTCTCTCTCTCTTACACACACACATGTACTAAGTGGAAATAAAAATGAATGGCCACTTAAGGCAGCCATCCAATCACACATGACATGGTGCGTAAAACATGAAATTTGAGCTCCCTGTCCAATCACAAAGGTATTTTCTTCATTTCTCTCTTAAACTCTCTCTCTCTCTCTCTAACACACACAATTTTTCAACACTCTCATATCCTAATCCCATTCTCTAAGACATCCCACAGAAATACTTGGCACACTCATCCATTCCCAACCCTAGGCTAGTTTCGTCATCAACCCTATTTCTCTAACACTCAAAAACTCAACCCTGAACACTACCTTGATCCTTTCAGTATCCACACATAGATTCTATGTGAGACTGCCAAGGTCTACTTTTGGGCCTTTGGTGTGGGCTTTAGCTTTTTCATTGAGTGGGGGGACCAAACTAAGGTATCAAAAGATGATCAATATAAATTTGGAAAAGATGAAGATGACTATCATCAACGTTCAAGAGGGTAAAAATAAAAAAGAAACTTCTGCATGCAACTTCTGTACCTCATTAAAGACCTAGGCAAAGATAGGTCTCTCATTATCTCAAAAAAGAAGTTCCAATTGTGGTTTGAGGACAGGCTTCCTTATGAGATTTCAGTACATAAACCCGAGAAATTATGCCAATGAGAACTAACTCAAATGGCACCAACTTCCCTTGTAAGAACAAGATTGAGGGTAGGGTCATAGGTTTAAACCACACCCGTGTATGTGTAACTTACCAATAAATAAAATAAATAAATAAACCCAAGAAATTATCCACATTAATGACATCTTACCATTTTTTTTTTGGTCATACAGAAACCAACAATAGCTAGGTATTATACCCTACAAAGATGAGTATTACTTTTTTAACAAAACAATTTGCATTAAATAAATATCCACTGAGTGGCTTTATACTCGTAAATTTTATGAGGTGCTTACTAAAAGAGGTCCATGGTTAAAATAATAATTACATACATTATGCAATTACCTTCTAAAGACACTTCCATTTTATAAATCAACAACCAAGTGTGAATCTACATGTCCTAAGATTTAAGTTTATAAGATTCCTACTCCATGTCAATTTGATATCTATGTGTCTCTGATGTTCATATAGGATGCAACATCTATGTTTAAACAGAAGCATTAGAAGGAAAAAGGTTTACTTAAGGTTAACACCAATCCTGAAACTAATAGTGTTGAAAGAAAAATACACTTACGCTCTTTCAGAGTAGTGAAAGCAATCTTTGCTGCATTCATATCCGCCTGCTTTTTGGTCCTTGCTTCATGTCCTTTAAAAACTTCCCCTTCTATCTCCACAGTCGAAACAAAAATTGGTACATGAACTTCACCAGATCTATTTGTATCATAAACTGGTAGAGAAAACCTTTCTTTTTGAACCAACTCTTGTAGAAGGTTTTTGTAGAGACCAGAATTATCCTGAAAAATTGAAAAACCAAGATTAAAAAAAGTGGAAAGAATAACACAGACACAACCCACAGAGAGAGCGAATAGAGATGCACTAGAATAATTAATTCCTAAGGATACAAGAAGTTATATAAATGGCCACAGGAAACAAAAGACTAGCCTCTTTAGCTCCATCTGGTACCAATGATGTCAAAGCGATTTTTGCAGCTGCATTTTCAGCATCCTTCGATGTGGAAAAGAATTCTGGGCTCTCATAGGTCCGTCCATCAACTGTGACCTTACACCTGAAGTGACTAGCATGAGGAGGGCCTTCACGTTCACAAGAGTACACAGGCAGATGGAGATTTCTCTTTTGAGCATAGTTTTGCAGCTGGTTCTTGTAAAAATGCTGCATATCTATGACTCATGAAAGAAATTGAAAATTGTAAGTCCGGACAATAACATGCCGTGAAACCAAGAATAACATGTTCAAAACATAAGATCAATGTAAGAAACATCAGTAACCATGGACAAAGCTAAGGTAGCACATGATTATTATTATTATTATTATTTTATAAAGAAAAAATCAATTTAAAAAGAGACTAAGGGTGTGTTTAGATACCGCTTATTTTGCTGAAAACTGAAAATTAAAAACTGAAAACACTGTAACAAAATAATTTTTAAATGTGTGAATAGTGCCGTGGGACCCATTTTTAATGAAAATTTTGCTGAAAAAAGAGGTTTGTGGGTCCCGTAAACAGTGCACGGGACCCGCTAGAAAAGCATAAAAGCCACAGAAATGCGCTTCTCAAAAAAAAAAAAAAATGCAGACACAGACGCTAGCCTTTTTATCAGTATCCAAACGGGTACTGAGGGGGTTCCAGCCAAGTACACAAGTGTCAAGGAGTAGACAACAGAGGAATAACTTAGAAAAAGAAGAAATATAATGCCATTGAGCTACACCTCAACTGACACTTCCTGCTCCAAAAATAATGGGATGGAGAACATTTAAGACCCATTGGGTGTGTGCGTAATTTACCAATTAAAAAAAAAAAAAAACACACACACACACACATAGGGAATTAGTAGAGAAGTGGAGGAACTAGCAATCTAGGCGAACAAAGAGCACAAAAAAGTTGCATTGATGTCACACAAGGATCACTCCACCCCTTCAAATATTCCATTCCATTATAAGTTCCAACATACAGGTAAAGAATCCTATAAAGCATGTGAACCCATCAGGTATTAACAATCTGCCACTCTAACTGCACGCTTTGAAAATTAGTATCTAGAAAAACCCAAGCCAGCCCAAATAATGAGAGAACAAGATTGAGCAACACAACAATAAATAATATAGTGGCTCCGTATAAGCTCTGCACATGATACACAAGGAACTGGTTTCTGTAACCATGGTATCTCTGGTTGGATCTGAAGTATGGAAATATTTTTCCTTACCTCTAAAATCATTGTTCACATGTAAGGTGGTTCCAATGACCTGAGAAGTTTGATATATTTCTTGCGTCTTTGGTTGCATTGCCTGCCTGGTGGCAGATACAATATCCAAATCAGTACTTCCATTAGTAGAACCTGCAGCAATAATGAGAACCTGATATGAAAGCAACGTGAATTATTCAAGTATGTGCATTGTAAGTTTGGATCTTGGCGGTAGACGTAGCATAACAAATTATTTCCATTAAATAAATAGATAAACTAGCAAACCACATAGAGGTCTAACACAAGTAAGAATGAAATTCTAGTCCAACAACTTTTAGATCAATTAAAGAGTTGGATGCAAAGAAATTGTATGAAAAGGGTCAAATAAGCAGATGCATATTGGTATACATAATTTGTTATCAGAACTCTAGGACTTGCAAAAAAAAAATGAAATCAACGTATTCCAGATGATACTATGAAGAACTTGCACAAAAAAAATAAATGGGTAATAAATTAAAGATGCTATTAACGGAAAAACTAACTTTGGTCTTTCCATAAGAACGTCCCACCTAACCAAGGTCTTAAATATAGCCAAATTTACAATATCTTAGTCAATAATGAATATTAGAAGACTCCAATAGTCCAATGAACTGTGTCACTACTTTCTTATTTTCAAAAACTATCAGTAAAAAATATTGGAATGTAATCAACATCACAATTCTTTTGTCTCGTTAAAGTATTGGTACAAAAAATTTCAACATTTACTCAGGAAACTTCCAGCATTCTAATACAGTAATATTTATACCTAAGAAAAATTTAATTGTCATTTTTTTCGATATTTTTGCTCTCTCATATTAGCCTCAATATGGGATGTGACAGTTCACCTTAGGTGATGAAGTTCTCATTCATGTGAGCCAGTAATGTTTCTACAAATTTCAAAGCTAAGCTAACTCACTAACAGATAATCATAAGATCGAAAGTAGAAGAAAAAAAAAAATTGAGCCACTATTACTTATATATAGCCTTTATCAACTAATGTAGAGTCATTAACAATAAGGGTTTGCAGTCCTCCATGGATAACTCTCTCCCTCGAGCATAGAGAAATGTGCCTTCCAAATTTCAGTACCATCTCGTTTACCGAATTGTCCCTTCCAACACACTAATGGCTGAATCACTGTTCTCGGCATTGACCATCGAACCCAAAAACAAACAAACAAACAACAAACAAACCAGGTTTGCAGGCAATGGCACAATATAACTTGTATCAACATCAACATGACATGAATGGTTACATTAATTGATGTTTTGTACTTAAACTAAACTAACAGGATTAATTTTCAGCAAAATACTGAGCTTATGAACATTCATAAAAGAAAAAATAAATGTCATGGCAAGCTTCATATGTTATACCCATATGCTTAGAAATTGATGAGATGTATAATATTGATATGTTCATCAATATATATTTGAGAGTAAAAATCTCCAAATTTGTCCAGAATAAAGCACTAGTTCTCTATATGGTTTATTATAAATTTTTAATGGGTGGGCTCTTAAAAGCAGTAAATTTAAATGGGGTTTTGTGATTTTTGCTTAAAAATGGAAGAATTATGTTTTATTTCAAAGAAGTTAATGTTTAAAAATAAATATAGTTACCTGAGAATGAGGAAGAGGAAGAGGAAGAGGAGGGAAGTGAAGGCTGTGGAAAAGAAGCAAAAGAAGAATTGGAGCGAATAGTAATGGAAGGAGGTGGTGGTGGTGGTGGAGGTTGAGTAAAGTGGAGGAAAGCGACTCTAGCGGCGTCGTTTTGGGCCTCTTTGGAAGACTTACAAGGGTTAGAAGAATGAAAGGTTTGAGGAGGAGAATTAGAATTAATAATGACAGTGGCAGTGGCGGTGAAGCGGGGGTTGTGGTCTGGGCCGTCCTTTGTACTCACGTACTCCGGTAAACTCCATGATTTCTGGTGGCACAGCTCTTGCAGCTTCGACTTGTACATTTCTCTCTCTCTCTCTCTCCTATGCAATTACAGCCAGGGTAATTCAATTCAAAATCAAAATGAATGACTGAATTATGTATGTTCACGGGTGGATGGGCTTAACTGTATCACATTTTTTTTTTTTATTTGGGCTTTAATTTCCTGAGCCCCTAACACGCCACGCCACCCCCATCGAATCATAATTATTCTTCCTCCTCTTAATTGTGTTTGAATACGCTTATTTTACTAAAAATTATTAAAATAATAAATTTTTTTTTTCAGATTACTGTTTACTTTCCAAATACTATTCATTTACCTTAATGCACTGTTCATAAACACTGCAAGAGGCGCTCGTAAAAAAAAAGAATGAATGAAAACGCAAACGTAGCCATGAAACACGTATCCAAATGCGTACTTAATAAACTTGTGAGAATTTGTTGCTATTTTTTAAACAAATCATTTTTCAATATATATATATATATATTTTTTTTTTTTTAAATAACTAAATCACTTTTCAAGTTATTTATTTAGTAAAATATGACAATTATGAAATTTTGTTCACTTTGTTTAAAATGTTGTGTATTTGTGAATATATAATACTAGTCGCTAACTCGTGCGATGTACGGAAAAACTATTAAATATGAGTTAGAAGATTATTCAATCACACAATCTTCTATTTTTTTCCTATTTGATTTGATTTTTTCTTTCTATTTTTTCTCTCTCCTATTTTTATCTTTAATCTTTATTTAATTTTTTTATCTTTTTCTTGGGTTTTTTAAGAAATTAACTACAAAACCCAAACAATTTTATTAGTTAGGCAACGTTTCAAACATATTGCATTTCTAACAATTCGACTTCAGAGGAGTCGATTTCACTGTTCATAGAACCTATTTTTTGGCATTTTTAATACATAGAAATCGACTCCAGAGGAGTCGTTTTCAATACAAAGAAAACGACTACAGTGGAGTCGTTTTCTTTGTATTGAAAACGACTCCTCTGTGGTCGATTTCCCCACTCCACTTACCCAGCGACAGAAGAATGGTGAAGAACCCAGCGATTGAAGACGACTTCAGCGGCAAAACCCACAACGCTTCGTTCTTCGTTCTGTAAAAAACCCAGTCACCGTGACCGACGAACGAACTCAGGCGCCTGGGTTTCTTGCCGACGAACTCAGGCGCCGATTCTGACCGACGAACACACCAAACCCCGACGAACCTGGACACCGACGAGCCTAACACGCTCGGATCGGATCAGTGGAGGAGAAGAACACGCTCGTCGGCGCCTGGGTTCGGTGTTGCTGGGTTCGTTTTGCTGGGTTCACTGGGTTCCTGTGGGTTTTTTGGCGCATGGGTCCTTCTGTGGGTTCGTCCGTGGGGGGTTTTTTGGACAAAGAAATCGACCACAGAGGAGTCGTTTTCAATACAAAGAAAACGACTCCACTGTAGTCGTTTTCTTTGTATTGAAAACGACTCCTCTGGAGTCGATTTCTATGTATTAAAAATGCCAAAAAATAGGTTCTATGAACAGTGAAATCGACTCCTCTGAAGTCGAATTGTTAGAAATGCAATATGTTTGAAACGTTGCCTAACTAATAAAATTGTTTGGGTTTTGTAGTTAATTTCTTAAAAAACCCTCTTTTTCTTTTATCACCGTAGAAGTTAATACCCGATTAAAAAAAAAAACTCTACACTCTAAGTGTTTGTTTAGGAACAACTTATTTAGCTGAAACTGAAATTTTTTTGTTGAAAGTACCATAGATAAAGTTAAAAGGTAGCTGAAATAGTATAGTGAGACTCATGAATAGTACCAAAAAGTACAATGAGACCATGAATAGTAGTAAAAATAAACTAAATAGTAGCGAAAATAAGCTAAATAGTTAAAAAAAAAAAACTGGCTTTTTAAACTAAGCCACAAGCTAAATGTATATCTATATATTAATTTAGACTTATAAAAAAAGTTTGGCTTATCTCTAGTACTTTTTTAACTGGAATCTCCTTTTATTTTAATGAGAAACTGTCATATCACACACTAATTAAATAAGAGGTAGAGATTAAAACTCACTACCACTTGCTATTGTGTATTTAAAATAAAAGAAGATTTCCCGTTAAATAAGTACTGGAGGTAAGCCAAACTTAAAAAAAAAAAACCATATTTATGATTTATCTACTCTTCTACATGTTAATATCTTTTATTTTTCTTTTTTACTTTCTTCCCTCTTTTTTCTTTGCATATTATCTTCTTTGCTCCATAGCTTACTTCAGCCACTGACACACGTTACCTCTCCACACTATGGGTCCGTTTGGATACAACTTATTGTTGCTGAAAACTGATTGTTGCTGAAAACACTGTAGCAAAATAATTTTTAAATGTGTGAATAGTACCATGAGACCTATTTTTAATATTTTTTTCTGAATAAAGTGGCTGTGGGTCCCATGAACAGTGCGTGAACAGTACCGGAACAGTGCATGAACAATGTTTTTTTCTCATGAACAGTAAATTTTGTTCCCTAAAAGCGTGAAAGCAAAAAAAAAAAAAAAAAAATCTGAAAACGCAACACAAGAAAACGCAACCTATGTGACACACTACTCCACCTCCACAAAGGGTAAATTAAGATCTGATTTCAAATAAAAACATATATTTCACTTTCTTTCAGTCTTTCCTCATACAAGTTGCATTGCAGATCTCTCTTTGTTTCCTCATATAACTGGTAGCCATTGCATCAAGTATTGGTCCACGGACGAAGGTCTCTCTCAGCAGCAATGGCCGAAGTTCTTTTTGCTTGGTAAGGGACTGCGTTTTTGTGTTTAAATTAGTGCCAGTCAAAGTGTCGGTACGAAATATATCGGCCGTACCAGCCAGGACGGTCCCATATTCACTCCTTTGGTTGAAAGGCTGAGAAAAGAGAGAGACGGTAGCTGCTTCGAAGGAGGGAGAAGAGAGAATTTTTTTTTTCAAGAAGTATCGGGATTTGTAATTTGTATTTGATGGGAAAAAAAAGATATTTATTATTATTTTTTTAATAATGCTGATGTGTAAAAATGTGGGAGCTCTAAAAGTTTTGGTTTTATACGTATATATTGATAATATGTGTAGGGTGAGTTATCTTACTTTAATTAAAAGTAAAAGACAACGAAATAATAGAAATCATTGTGCAATGTGAGTGCAATTCGAGAAATCAAAGAACGAGTAGGTTATAGGTAAAGTACAAGCAAAATTTAGATAAAGTAATCAATTTGAGTACTTTTCAAAGTTCTTTAACACTCACCTATAGAATTTCTTACGTTGGAGGAGGTTGCAATTGGCATAGAATAAAAGGCAAAAGTCAAAAGAGTATAAAAGAGTTTTTTTTTGACATCTTTAAAGCTTCTATATTCTCTTATAGAAGTCCAAGAGGAGATAAAAAGTAGATTTAGAACTTAAGTCATAAAAACACGAAAAGTACCTTGGCTTACCTTCTCTCATGGGGAGAAATAAATGGAATACTTTCAACAGTATCAAGGTGAAGTTTGGGAAGACGTTAGCGGGTAGGAAAGAGAAGATGCTATCTAAAGCAGGGAAGGAAGTGTTAATTAAAGCAATTGCACAAGTTATACCTACCTACACAATGAATTGTTTTAAGATACCAAACTCTCTTTGTGAAGATTTAACAAGTATGATTCGGAATTTTTGGTGGGGTCAAAAGAAAGATGAGAAGAAAATAGCTTAGCTTAGCTGGGAGAAGCTATGTGAACCGAAGTTTTGTGGAGGTATGGGGTTTAAGCAACTAAAACAATTCAACTTGGCTCTTCTTGCAAAACAAGGATGGAGGCTTCAAATAGACCACAATTCTCTTGTTTACCAAGTTCTTAAGGCTAAGTATTTCCCAATGTGTGATTTCGTTCAAGCTACTATCGTCAACAACCCTTCTTATACCTGGTGAAGTATTATGGCTGCTCAACCTTTGATCAGAGATGGAATGCGATAGAGGGTGGTAATGATACCAATATTTGGATATGCCGCGACAAATGGTTACCCATTGCCTCCACACATAAAGTGATCTCTCCTCAACACTTCATGCACTTAGATACAGGGGTAAGCGAATTGATTAACCTTGAAACTGTAAGTTGGAAGTCAGCAGTCCTTGATGTTCTGTTCCTTCCACATGAAGTAGAGGCGATTAAGAGCATTCCGCTAAGCTCTCGACTCCCCAATGATAAGCTAATCTGGGCTGCATCACTAAATGGTCTCTTTAGTGTGCGTAGTGCCTATACATTAGTAGTGAAGCTCTCTTATCCTACTAATTATGGAGCAAGTTCGGATAACAATCAGGTACGACACTTCTGGAGAAAGGTTTGGAGCCTTCCTATATCATACAAGATTAAGCACTTTGCGTGGAGAACATGTAGAGATATCATACCCACAAAAGTCACCTAATGAGATGGAATGTGCTTCAGGATTGCATTTGTGATGAGTGCTGAGTGGAGGCTGAGATGTCAGGACACATCTTTTGGAATTGTCCTAAAGCTAGGAAGGCCTAGTCGTGTTCAAAAGTTGTGGCATCCATTAGCTCGTTTAGTTGCCAGTCACTCCAAGATTTATTATGGAATATGCTAATGCTTGACAAAGTTAAGGAAGAAAAGGTAGCTACGGCAGTCACTATTGCATGGGCATATGGTATAATTGTAATGAGGTGAGTGTTGGAAAAACTGGTTATGCATCTCATACAAAACCCACAGCGGAAGCAACACAAGGATCTACTTCATTCATGAGAGATAACATGTAACCTTGAATTCTAGAATAAAGAAGAGAAAGCGTACCTTGGTGCAGTAAAATTCAAAAACAAGACTTGAGAATACCTTCAACCTTCATCCCAATTCCACATGGTGCCTTAGATGAGTTTTCTTTCAATCATTTCTTAAGTACATTAATTTTCCTTTGGAAAAGTGAATTCCAAAAACCTATAGAGAAAAAATGTTTTCTCTTCTTTTAATCATACATATGTTATAACTGCCTTAAAAGTGTGTGGCTTGGGATGGGACCAAAGGGACTAATAAGACTCTAGCTCCAATGGGCCTTAAACTTATCTCTCAACTCTTGACAAGCCTAAAGTTACCATTAATTATATAACAAGTACCACTATGGAAATATAATTGCACTCTAGGCCTTATTAATAAATTATATCCTAAGACTCTAATATAATATCATTCGACCCTTCTATGAAATATCTATAGTAAACAAAGTCATAATAAACTGTCATTTTGTAAACAACTATTTTATTCCTTGAGTACCTGATTTAATCTTTTAGTTATTCATATTTATGAAATCTAATTTCAATAAATATAAACTTTAGTAACTCTTACTAAAGTGGCCGGCCCTCAATAATCAGTTCCCATTAAACTTATCTCAAGGGGATATTTTGTGTCTTTATAGAAAGGGATTATGGTTTCCATTTTTAGAATATATGTTCCTTCAACACTACGTGTGGTTACCCAACATACTGAGGTTTTGACCATTAAACTAAATCTCACTCCTGATATATCAAAGTAACTTACATTTCATGATCAAGTTCACTACCCTCTCAAGATTAAGAGTCTATGAAATTAGAAGTCGTGAGATTTAATTATTCAAGTGACAGTTATTAATTGAATAATTAATCTCACATCGGTCCAATTCAATATATCTTACACACTTAAGACATATCAACACATCAACTAGAAGTCTCCACTTCCATGATCAAGACAAACCATTTTAGTTGATGTGTTATAGTCTTTACAGATGAAACGCCTAATTTCATCACTGACTACGAACTATATTTTGAGTTTACAAAGAACTTGTGATTTATATCTTCTGTAACTAAATCACATACAATGCATCTCAAGGACTATGATAATGTCCCATTAGTTCATTTATAAATAGTCTCATATAATTAAATAGTTTACTTATTTATAACATGCCAATAAATTGGATTTTAGGGCGCAAACCCTAATAGTGAGAAATGGAGAAATAAGGAAATCGAGGATAGTGTTGGTTCACTAGGCAACTTAATACTTGGATGAATACAATGCAGCTATCGAGGCAACATGTAAGCCAGCCCCTGTTGAACTTAGGAGCACCTGGTCATCCCCACCAGCAAATTTGTTCAAAGTAAATGTTGATGGAGCCATCTTTTCAGCATAAAATGCAGTGGGTCTAGGCATTATTATCCGGGATGATGAAGGAAGAGTGGAGGAAGCTCTGAGTAAAAAGATTTATGCCTCGTTGGGAGCAATGGAGGCAGAAGCAAAAGCTTTTGAAGTGGGTTTGCTCTTTGCGAAGGACATAGGAATTCAAGAGTTCATTCTAGAGGGAGACTCCCTCATAGTCTAGTGTGCTCTTTATGAAACATCCCTTCCTCCATCCTCTGTGGAGCCAGTTATCATGGGAATGCATGCTCTCAGTAAGGACTTTTGCTGCGTCGACTACTCTCATGTTTGTAGGCAGGGTAATAGACTAGCCCATTTGTTAGCTAAATATGTTTTAGGTATTGTTGATTTCACCATGTGGATTGAAGAGAATCCTTGCTTCCTTGAGCAAGCTCTTATCCATGATGTAATGTCTTTTTCGCATTCTTAATAAAATTTCAGTCTTCCTATCAAAAAAAAAAAAAAACCTCTCTTATAGGCCTCGAGCACTTTGTTTGAGAATTTGTAAGATGAGTCATTATTATACTTTTAGTAATATATTTTGGACTTTTTTCTATTATTATAATTAACTTCCTTATTTGAATTATTTCTATAATTGATTTTTTAGAGTAAAATATAAAAGCTCTTGAATTTCGGGTAAAATCAAATTGATTCTCTATTTCCATGATTATTGAGAAATATTGTAGTTGATTCTTCCATCTAATTTTTCAATCTTCTTGCATTTCATTTTTAATTAAAATTTTGGTTTTTAATGTATTTAAATTAAAATTAATTAAATATTTTTTATGCTTCTTCTCAAATGAGGAAGTTGAAATTTTAATAAAATAATCAATTTTAGTATTTTCAAAGTTCATGCTCTTTGCAGCACTTACTTATATTTATAGTGGACACTTCCAAGGTTAAAATCTCCCTCTCCCAACTTTTGAATTATCAACAACAAAGGAGTAAATTTGTTTTTGACTCAAAGTTTGGCTGATGTTTTTGCATTTTACCCTTAAAAAAAATAAGTGGACAAAAAGATATTTGTACTTAGAAAAAGTAAATTTTCTAAAAGTTGTGCATAAGTTGAATATTAAGTCATCTTCCAAATAGTTAAGATTTGCATTATATTGTTATTCAAAAAATAAGGGAAAAGTTAATGGATGCTCAAAGAGCATTAATTTAGGAAATATTTTTAAAAACTTTTTATAGAAAAAGAAAAAAGTAATTGATTTGTTAAAAAGCTTTTTATATTTCTCATGAAAGTTGTATTAAAAATTTCTTAAAATGGTCCATTAACAAATACCCTGAGAGCACTCATTAATAAAACTCTTAAAAAAATATTTACATGAGATTAACATCTCTAAACCTTAATCATTATGTCAAGAGTCTTATAATATAGTGGCATTATTTAGTCTCGTTTATGAGGAGAACTACAATTCGAACCTTCCTCCATCGCTTGTTGTAATTATTGAATAAAAAAAATTAAATTAGGCTAACTAAAGTTAATGATATATTGATAATTTGATATCCTTAATTGGGCATGATGAAGATACCCCCAATCATGATTCATCCTGCCTTGTTTTGCCTTGTGTGAGTTTTTTCGACTTTGAAAATTTGATGAGGTGAAGATAGATTTTACTTGTTCCACCCTATCTCAAATATGTATACAGCATGCTAACTTTCATAATTCTTAATTCACTTTATTAAGTTGACACCATTCCTCCAACCTATGCTGACCTCAACCTGTATGACTTCCACCTAAGGGTGGCAATTTTTATCCATATCAATGAACCCACCCATTATCCACCTAATTTGAATAAGTCTTAACCCAACCCATTTTAATTTTTGGGTTAAATGGGTAAAGACCCATTAGGTTATTTAATTATATGGGTCTTAATGGATAAACCCACTAATACCCACTAAACCCCATCTAAAATTCAAATAAGGTGAAATTACAGTAAACTTACCTGTGGTTTGGCCCGTTTTCACTTTGCCTACCTGTGGTTTAAAACTTAACACTTTGCCCACCTGAGCTTCAATCCGTTTGCTCTCCGTTACCCACCTCACCCTTAGATGTTAGAAAAACACCTTTTTAATACAAGTCACAACATAACACGGATCAAAACATGAACCCTTTGAAATCTTTCCTCATAAGCCCTAGAATCACGAAAAATCCTTGTATTGAGCTGGGGTTTTGATTTTTCTGACTGTGTTGCATGAAACTTTCATGTTCCTAGACATTCTGACTGTTTGCTGACTGTGTTGAATGTCTTAAGGCATTTTGGGTTTTCACCTTTTGATGCTAGCTTTGATTCATAGGAAATTTGGGCAAAAGTTGATAAGCAATGTCTTCTTTGAGTGGAAATTACTCAGGTTCAAGTGGGCATATATGTACATATGAGACTTGTGTGTTGAGAACAAGCCTGATAGTGGATAATTTTGAGAGAAGGTTTCTGGATTGTAGCCGATATAAGGTAAGTATAGTTTTTAGTTAATCTAGTTGACTTAAGTGAGCTTGGAATGTGATATGTTCAATTCAATTTATAAACAGGTTGGTCCCAAGTGCCCTTTCTTTCATTGGATTGATAATCCCACTTGTATGCGTGGGAATGAAGCTGCCCATTTGGTGCAACAAAAGCTGGATTTAATGCGACAAAAATTGCTCAAGAAATGGCAGTAAAAGCTATTAAAAGGGAGAGAAAGTTTCGAGTTTCCTCTGTTAAAGCCAAGGATATGGTAGTGAGAGCCTTAGAGCAAGAAAGAAAGTGCAGAATTGCACTAATTTTGTCATGGTCTTTTTTTGTTTTGGTTATGTTGTTTTCCTATTTTGGTTTAAGTGAGAATGTTGGAATGATGAGATTGAGTCTGCTTGGTAGGTTGTAATATATAAGTAGGTCCTCAATTGGCCAATGTTGGCTTGAAGCTACATTGTATTGTAATAGAACTATGTTAGATGTTGTAGGCTTGAAGCCACTTCATAATATAAGCTTTTTAAAGATAAAGTGTTATTAATGTTAGATGCTGTTGGTGTTTTTGTTTAAAGTAAATTGGCAACTTATGTCTTGTTTTTTTGTTGAATGCTATGAACTATGTTGAATGCTGTGACTTGTTTAAAGTGCAGAATTGTATCAAGTGTTTGTGCAGAAAGTGCATTGTGTAAAGATAATTATGTTGAAAGTGAATTGTTTAAAGTGTTTGTGTTGAAAGTGCATGACAACCATCTGTCAACTTGCAAGAAAAGATAACAAATGCATACATAAACCTGCTATATTCAACACATACACCTGTTGTATCCAATAAACCTGCTGTATTCAATACATACACACATAAACCTGCTATGTTCAACTGCAATAATCAACCACATGACAACCATTAGCCAAAATAATAATTTTGAACACCTGCCATTAAGTTGGGAAATTGTATACACATTTAAAGTGGCATTGAATATTGTCTTTCATCAACCACCAGTCAATATAAGGCATTTGGTACAACAACCACAAAACAGTTGCACCTGCCTTTGTTTACAAAACTTACAAAAATAACACAAACCCTAATAGATGTTTTGACATCATATATAACCAACAATTGTCTGCCCTGCCATTGTTCACAAAATATATTTAACCCTAACACCTAATCATATTACCCTAACACTAAATATACATAGCAAAAATCTTCTTCACATAAGCTTCATTTACTGCCCCTGCCTTTCCTCCCAT
Organism: Quercus aquifolioides; assembly: GCA_019022515.1. NCBI lineage: Eukaryota > Viridiplantae > Streptophyta > Magnoliopsida > Fagales > Fagaceae > Quercus > Quercus aquifolioides. The sequence continues at coordinate 23,218,705 of CM032325.1, read as the reverse complement.
AGCTGCTCTTTCCACCTCTTGTGTTACATTTCTGTGTCTTTGCTGCATTACTCATTCCTCTAAAAACAGCTCTTCTGGTAGCAGGTGGTCTTGTAGGCTACGAAGTACAAGAATTCAAATGTTAGCTACTAGTATCACAGATTTATGAATAAAACATCAAACATAAAACTACAGTACCTGTGATGATGGTGCTCTAGTGTCCCATGTTTCTACATGGGTGTGTGGTGCTGGCTGGCTTGAAGAGGACCAATGAGCTCCTCTAATTGTGTACCTGAAGTCTGCAAAGTACCACTAAGTTGGTTGTTGTGACCATGGAGTCTGACCTGGTGGCTGTGACCCTACTGTCTGGTTGGATGAAGCCATAGTATAAAGCTAATGAGTTGGTGGGGGTTGAGATGATGCTAAGGGCTGAGATGAGGATGGGGCTTAAGATGAATATTGGGCTTAGGATCCTTGTTTGCATGGGGCTTGGGATGAAGATTTGCCTTTTTGCATTCTCTTCCTTCTCTCCCATGGTGTTTCACCAGTGACATTAGCCTTGCATCCTCTTGCATTGTGCTTTTCCTTTTGACACCTCCCACACTTGACTGGCTTGTTTGCTTTAGACACCCTGTAAGGGTTCCTTGGCTCATTAGCATCCCTCTTCCTTTTAATGGTTGGCCTGCCTGGTAGCTTGTAAATAGTAGGTGCAATAGGAGTAGGTTCGCTACTTGAGATCCACTCAAATTGGCCAGGCATGGGAGTTATGGGTGTCTTGTATGTCTTTACATAAGTATCTTTGTAGTAGCATGGATGGATGTATTTCTCTGGTTTCTCATGATTCACAAAAATGGCTGCAACTCTATATTTACAGGGGATTCCTGTCAAGTCCCCTATTGTACAACCACATGCCTTCCCTACCAAGTCCACCACATGCCTCTCCCTCTCATTGTCAACTTCATACACGAACTTCCCAGATGGTATTGCATAGAAGCCCTTAGACTCTACTTTCATCTTCTCCAACTTGTCCTATATGCTTGGACACAACTTGCCACCATACTTTTCTATGCCAGTCCTCTTTATGTACAGTCTGCTCATAAGCCTAACCCTAATCCATTCCAGTATTGATAATATTGGCTTGTCTTTGGCCTTCACAATCATAGAGTTAAAACTCTCACTCAAATTGTTTATCAGACAATTTGTCAAAACCTTGGGAGAAAAGTGGGATCTGGTCCACTATGCAAGATCTATATCTGCAAGATACTTCCAAGCTTCTTCATCCAAACTCTTAAGATATTGCATCACCCTATCAAATTCCCTAACTAATGTTGTGCCAGCATACCTCCACAATACACTCTTAAACTTAATGCCCTTGTGGTTAACCTTGAAGTTGTTGTATACGTACTTCACACAATATTTGTGCTCTATAGTTGGGAATAGAGTCTCCATTGCAGGAATAAGGCCCTGAGTATTGCAAGAAAGTAAGCAAGCAAGTTAGCAAGTAAGTAAGTAAGCATTCAATATGAAATCACAGGCAAGTAACAAACATGAGCAATATGATAATACCTTCTGCCTATCATTGATGAATACCAGATTAAGATCATCTGGCCTACCAATGTCATTAGCAAATTGCTCCAATAACCAGATCCAGCTGTCCTTGTTCTTTTGCTCAACCACAACCATTGCCATTGGGAATATATTGTCATTTCCATCCTTGGCAGTGGTAGACAGTAATTGTGCACCAAACTTACCCTTCAAATGGCATCCATCCAGCCTAACAAATGGTCTACAACCACCTAAAAACCCAAGTTTCTGAGCATTGTACCTAATGTACATCCTTTTTGTTGGGCTTTGTGGAGCCTAGTTGTGTTTGATCAAGAATTTCGGGTTAATTCCCTACACTTTTAAACTTAGGTTGTGCATTCTTATCTTCCATCTTTATTTGCAGTATCACCTTGCTTCCAACATCTGTCCTCCTTATCATTTCTACATAATCTCTCAGTAGGCTATACTAAGACTCTTCATTCCTAGTGATCAAACCCCTAGCTGTCTTTCTTGATCTATACACTTGACTAAGACTTAAATCAACTGAAATCTGTTGCATAACATGGTGCTTAACACTTGAGATCTCCCAATTAGAATTTTTACTAAAATCTTCCAAATGCCTGTTTGCTATATATACTGATGTAACTTGCCCATTTTGAAATGATAGGGGGTAGGTACACTCAGGATTAAGTGTCTTGATCTCAAATGTCCAAGTCACCATTGAGGCATAACACCTCCATCCACAGTTATTCTTACAATGTACAAAAATCCTCTTTTTCTCATTCAACTTCCACTTGATATCAATGTGATGCTGAATTAAATACTCCCTCAAAGCCTTCCTAAAAACCTTGGAGTTAGGAAATTTCATCCCTTTTACCAACTAAACATTTTTCATATTAGTCCTCTCATTGAATTTTGGGTTGCTAGGCCTCTACTCATCATCAGAACCATTCATACTTGCAATATCATCCTCTAGAGTTAGTTTGGCCCACTCCTCATCTAAATCCATGTTTGGAGGTTGAACTGCATTTAACTGAGGTGTATCTGCGTTTGACTGAGGTGTATCAGTGGTTGGTTGACGTGGATCATTGTTAGGCTCAGGTGGATCACTAGGAGGTGGAGAAGACTCACCAAAAACATCATCACCAAAGTCTTCTCCTTCCAGACCTTCATTCAACCAATCAAACTCCTCTTCTACCCTCACACTAGCATCACCCCCTCTAGCAACCCTTCCATCTATCCCTCCACCAAACCCTTCAGGAACCTTAATTGCAAGTGGAGCATGACCACTTTCCACATACAATATGATGGTGTCTCTTGGCCCTCCTTCATGAAGCTTACACATAGGCACCACATCTGTATCATTATGTATGAGCCTTAAGTCTTACTCCAAGTTGCCCCTAGGAGCTAAATAATGAAACCTAGACGGTTCAGCAATCTCCAAGTCCTCACATATACTTTCTATTTCAAAATAACTAAGCCTAGTAGGATCCTTATACACTATTTCAACTTTCCCACCAAAGTATTCTAAACTTGGGTTTCACAGAAAAGTACCCCCATAATGAATCTCGAATTTCACTTCCTCATTAGCCATCTGCAATAACAAATTACCATTTTACATGTAGACAATTAAAGAATTGTAAACAACAGACACATAAAGAATAAACATTTGTATGTTTCTGTTCTGCTTTTGGAAGGCAACACACACATCAAAGGGACCATATTTTCTGTTTTGCTTTTGTTTCTATTTTACTAATTAGCACATGCAAACACTAAAATTAAAACCCAATAGATTTGTAGGGTCCACAGTGAGACACAATGACCACGACAGACAAAATGCCCATAAACAAACACAAATCCAAACCACAGGTGGTCACATTTTTCGTAAACATCAATAAACACAACCAATATTCTCAGTACATTACATGTAACATTGACTGATTACTCAAAAAATTATAAAACCCAAACAAACCCAAATAAAAATAGTTTGAAAACCCAAACAATGACTGATTTATTACTTGAATTTGAGTTCCTCGAACAACCTCTTGCTCGCCTCAGTTTATTCTTGCAGCACGATTTCAATATCAAATGCAAATGGGGATTTTCATGATTCCAAGGCTCGCGAGGAAAAATTTCAAAGGATTCATGGTTTTGATCCGTGTTATGTTGTGATTTGTATTAAAAAGGTGTTTTTTCTAACGTCAGAGGATGAGGTGGGTAACAGAGAGCAAACGGATTGAAGCTCAGGTGGGCAAAGTGTTAAGTTTTAAACCACAGGTAGACAAAGTGAAAACGGGTCAAACCACAGGTGAGTTTACTATAATTTCCCCTTTAAACAAACAACACAGAATCTAAATTTCTAAACATATGATGGAGTGGCCCTCCAAAAAATATCCTTGACTTTAATTAAAACCTCAAAAGGCAAAATGACCTCTAAGGGTCCATCACGGGGCAAAACCACACTTCTAAACAAAAACACGTAAAGGCGTGTGCGTGTGTCATAGGGTCAATTTTTTCTTTTAAATTTTTTGCCTACCTGATGTTGCCCAAGCACTTCAATCCCTCATGCCATCATAATCAACAACTAAAGCTCCTAACAGCGTGGCATTGTGATTTTATTTGGAAATGCGTTTCTACAAATGCCAAAACACCTCACAATTATCTCCTCTATACTTTCTTCTCTACTGTGCCGCTATCTCATTGCCAAGTTTTCTGGTAATCTAGATACCTTTTGCTATTCAATTTTTTGCTACAAATTACTTATTTTCATAAAATGACAAACTTATCATGTTGAATAACTAATATTTATTTATATTCATCGATAACAGTAGTGAGTCTAGTGACTATTTGAGATATCTTAAAATTAATTAGATTGAACCCAAGTCATTGACTCTTCAAAATTTCGGATACTCATTTTAGTTATTCACCATTTCTTTTCTCCGAAAATATTCTTTTCCAATAACGAGTTTTGAATGGTCTCTAGAACAGAATTTAAAACCTTGCTCTCTCTCGCTCGCATCCTCTAGCCCGAGTCTAGTGCTCACCGTGACCTAGGTTTTCTCTTCCTTTTTTGGTTTTCTATTTTTGGGTTCTCTCTCTCTCTCTCTCTCGGTTTTCGCCATGATTTTTATTTTGTTTTTTTTTGCATTTGTAGTTTGGTTGGTTTATTTATTTGTATTGTTTTTAAGCAATTAGCATTTGCGGTAACTTATTTTATTTGTAGTGACTTGGTTGCTGGCTGTGATGCAATTTGTTTATTTATGAGTATTTAGTTTATTGGAACTCTTGGTTGGAGCTTCAAACAACATGAATGTCATTATACTTCTTTGCTATTTATTATTTCTTTTAAATTAATTTTATATATGTTTTCAAAGTATTTTTTTTATTGCTTAATTTTAAAATCTAAAATAAACATACATTATGTTGAAAAATATTTGAAATATACTTAAAAATAATATTAATTAATTAATTGTCGTACCCCACACATGTCGTATTCTAGTTTTTCAAGAAATGATGTACCTCTTGCCTATACTCATGTCCATTTCTGTGCAACATAGTTTTCAAGAGACTATGAACACCTTGGAAAAAAAATTCTAAAGCCAACACTTCACCAAATTGACTAATTCTGAAGTCATTGGAAAGATCTTGGAATCTAGTTTCTAAAGCTTCCGATCTTATGGCATTTGGATTTCGGAAGAGAGGGTTACGTGCGTTGGAAGTTGGCTAGTCCAAAATTTTCTGCACTTGAACATGATTTTTTTTTCGATTTTGCATGATTGATTCCTGTCAATCCGGAGATGCTTTGGAGACATTGTTTGTTTCAGGTTCTAGAGAAACTTGTCTACTTCAAGAAAGTATCTTTTTTGGCTCCATTTTTCACAATGTGTCGCCTATTTACGCACAAAGTTGGTACCATATGTTGATTTTGTGCAAACATTTGGATTTTGCCATTTTTCTCTACCAACTTCCCGAGCTTGGATTTTGGCGCTTGGACCTTGGAATGGGCTCAGTATCGTTAGAAAGGTCTCAATACACACTTCAAAAAAGTACCGGCTTTTTTCAATCATCAATGCTCTTAGTAATGTTTTACCAAGTGTTGGGTGTTTTGGGGATTTGGGTATATTTCACTCGTTTTAACTCTAATTTGGGTCTACAAGCAGTCTTTTAAAAGAGAATTTTATTTTCTTCAATACAAGCTCAAATTTCTTCCGATCGCATTGTCGGATCTTAGTCAATTTTAGGTTGAGCTAGGGTTAACCATTGTCAAACTTGATCAAATTTTGAGAAAATATCTTAAAACATTGATTTTGATTAAAATTAGGGTTTGAGGGTATTTTTGAACTTGCTTGAGCGCAAACAGCTTGATTAAGGTTTCAGCTCCTAGGGGCATTTTGATCATTTGCCTCTTGGACTAGAAAATTGGGTGGATTGACACTTGAACAATACAAATTAAATTATTTTTGATATTCACATGATTCAAAATATGACTTTTTGAAAGTTTTGGAATTTTGCATGTAAATCAAGGGCAAACAAAATATGGTGTCGACACCCTATATTTAGCACTATTACCATAATTTACTTTATGTAAAACTTTGCTATCTAATTTAAAATAAATTTATAATTCTACTTAAACTATAATTCTATTACCAAAAGTTTCAAGAAGTTTTAAATAAATATTTGTTTGGGTGAAATACAATAAAGTAATTACCTCTGACGTTTGGACTAATATTAACTAGGTTCAAGACATTTTAAAATTAATCAACTTGGTCCATAAGCACAAAAAAATAGTTAAAAAATTTGTCTATATTAGCTATAATAGTTTGATTGACCTTTATATAAGTTAGCTATAATACCGTTTATTAGTTAAATAGTCAAAACAGAGAGTTAGAGTGATAAATTGCATTACATGCCATTTGTGTTTAGGGACCAAATTAATTATTTTTGAAATGACTTGGACTTAATTGGTACTAGTGAATTGTAGTAGTGCTATTGGGTTATTAAACATATAAGACACTAGTTTGACTAGGACATTTGGAGGTACTAAAATGGTTTTTCCTTGCAATTTTCATGATATTAGTTACGCTAAGTTTCTCATTATATTGCTATTACATACATAATTTTGAAAATCAATGTTGGATGCTACATATACAATATGAATTCACAATAATTGTCCGTGAAATTCTACTAAATATAACATAAAATAAAAGAATAAATTGGTCCAATAGTATCTCTTAAATTGAATGGGGATAGGTGCATGAGATCGTTCAGCTCAATTACAGTTTATAATGTTCAAGATTTTCGCATACAAAATATTTAAATAGAAACAGTATAAAAAAATATGCTCATTAGTTTAGAGAAAAAATAATAGAAAAAATCTAAATAATTTAATTTGTATGGAAAGTTAACAAAAGGAAAATCCAATTTTGATTCTAATTGAATTTTCTCTATGCTTTGATTATATATACACACACACACACACACACACACATATATATATATATATATATATTACCTAGTTAGTAATGGACCGAACATAGTCATGGTATATTAATAGGTTTTTATGGTTTATTTATATTGGACGTATCGTTTTCTACACTGAATTAACTCACTTAGCATAAAAATTAAAAAATTTAGAATAGATGGGATATGTGGTACAAAATTAAACTCTAATTGCAATTCATTTTTTTATATTAAATTAACTCACTTGGCACAAAATTTTAAAAACTTAGATTAGATGAGACACGTGATGCAAAATTAGACTCTAATTAAATTCTAATTTAAAATCTAATTAGATTTTCTCTTAACTTTTACTCTCTCTCTCTCTCTCTCTCTCTCTCTCTCTCTCTCTTTATATATATATATTATCCGAAACCTCAGTAGTAATTAGTGTATTTTACCCTATTTGTATTCATTATTTTTATCATATATTATAAATTTATGTTTTAAATAATTGAATCTTATAAGTCGTTGCGCTAAGTGGTTATCTTTTCCATGTAACAAGTGTCTATAGTTTTATTAATTATATAGATAGTTTACCTAATTATATTTTTTTTTGATAGTTTATCTACATGTTCTCAAAATAAATTTATTAAAAAAAGGAAAATTATGATACTAGGAAAAAAAAAAAAAAAAAGCCTCTTTATCATATTGATAGTTGATGATGCAAAAAATCAACAGTTGAGCTCCTTGTCGTAGCGGATGGATGATGTTGTGTGAATGGGGTCGTCTTTGTTGATGGAAAACCTGAAAAATGAACTAGGTGGAAGAGTAACACGCTGGTGTGGCATCAGCCAAACCGCTTCCGATGCTTAAGTCGATAAAGGAGGAAAATTCTTGAGAGAGAAAGAGTGGAGAGTGATTTTGTAGAATATTTTTTGTGTACCTTTAACTTCTGTTTCCATCTCTTTTATAGTTGTGTGGCTCATTAATGTACAATGAATTACTGTATTTATGCTCAACGGCTATGCGTTATAGAATCTTTGTCTGAAGTTCACAGCTCATCCTGTGATCGTTGCTCCATCTGTTATGTTTCGTCACATCAATGATCGTAATAAATGCGCAACGTCTTCTCTGGGTAAATGACAATCTTCGCGTAGTGACGACCATAAATTTCTGACTCATCAGCTGCCCCCTTGTTCGAATTGTTGTCTGTTAGACGAGATAAGAACAAATTCATCTGATGCTACGTATTCCGTGTACTATGCATTTATGACGACTTTGATGTTCGAGCAGTTGGGTGCCACGTGTATAGTCAGGATGCGTCTGATGTGCAGACGTTTCTCGGTTTTCTTGCACATGTTTTGGCCACTTATTTCGCATTTTTCCCTCCTGTTTCATTTCTTCTGTGTTTTTTCCTTGTTCAATTTTCATCCTAGGGTTTGTCTCTCCTTCAAGCTCCCTTTCTCTGTCCTGCGTTCCCTGGTAAGTTCTTCGTGCTCTTGCTTCTTTTCCTGTTCTTCCATGGTAGATATTTCTTCTATTAGGTTAGATTGTCCTTCAATAGCTTTTCTTTTTGCTCGTCTAGGTTGTTTACTTGAGTCTATGGAGGAAGGGTGTCTCGATTGGGTTAGTCTCTTCGTGAGGGAGGACTATCCATACGAGCCTGTTCTTTCTTCGTTATTCCCTTTAGTTTCCCACTTCGCTAAGGTAGCTAGGTCCTTAAAAATGTTTGAGGTTAGGTCTAGTGACCTGGAGACGGGGTTATCCTCGTCTGATGATCGCGTGATTTCGGGGGCTACTTCTCCTTCAACCCCTTATAAAGCCTAGAACATCTCATGTTCCCTTACGGGAAAGGATGAGTAGCGGATCAAGGATAGGTTTCAGTTCCTTGATTCGGTAAAGATTAGGATCTCGAGTGACGAGGAGAGAGCCTATCACTCCTATCCTGATGAAGTTTTTTTTTACAAGGCTAATTTTACTAGTGGTCTTCGTTTCCCTGTTCATTCTTTTGTTAGGGAACTTTTTTCTTATTTGCACCTTGCTCCAGCACAATTAGTGCCCAACTCCTGGCGGATCATCGTCTCTTGCATGGTGGTGTGGATGTCTGCCAATGATGGCGATGTCATCAGGAGAGACGAATTCCTCTATTTTTATCGTTTGAGAAAATAAAAGGACCCCGGCTATTATGAGTTTAAGCCGTGAGATAGGGCTTCTAGGTTAATACTCGATTACTCATTGTCTCTCCGAAATTGGAGGCCAAACTTCTTTTTTGTTTCTGGAAGTGGTTGGGAGTTCGTCCCTGGTGAGGACTTGGGCGAAGCCCCCAAGTTTTTTCATAGTTAGGGAGTTCCCGTGTCTGGTGCGTCTTTCTTGTCTTTCTATTTTTTTTTTCTTTTCTTTTATGAATGACGATGGTATGTGACATACTTGTGTTTTTGTTTGCAGTTTCCCAACGTCCTCATCTGAAGAAGAGATATCAATGTCGTGCTAAAAAAGTAAAGGAATATTTGGAATCCGTCAAGGATTTTGATGAGCCCATCTCTCCCCAATCTTATTTCTTCATTTTTTGGGTCCGGAACCATCTAATAAGATTCAGAAGAATTTGGAAGTTATGAAAAAGAGTAAGCGCTCCTCTCCCTTTCTTGAAATCTCAAGCTTCTGTTTTCTTCTCTTTTTTGTTCTTTTTTTTTTTTAAAATATATTTTATATTTTTTTATGTTGTCTTTTTCCTTCCAGGAATGACGATTAGGTTTAGTAAGCAGAAATTAGTTGAGGCCCAAGAGAAGAAGGCCAAGAGCGGCATCGTCAGTGGTCTTTTGTCTGAGAAAAAGATGGGTGACGTTTCTAAGAAAGATCTTGTAGTAACTCCTCTTCCTGCCCTTTCGCCTACCAAGCACACTGCCTCTCCCACTTTGTCACTAGAGGTGATTGCCTCTACTGGAGAAAAGGTTAGGAAGAAGAAGAAGGTTGGTGGTAAATCTTTTCTTCCTACCTTTTGGGATGATGCTGACGCAGCAGCTTTGAAGGCTCATGAGGTGCTTTCTGTGGATGACCTAAGTCCTCTGATGGCAAAGTCGTCCAATGAGGTGATGTCGTCTTACATTCAAAAGCTTGTGCAGGTATGCGCCGTAGGTTGTCTTTACTTCTTCTTTTCCTTCGTTTACTTCTTCTAAGGAAATTTTTTCGTAGGTTTTGGGGAGTCTTTGTTCGTCTTTGGAAAACTTTTGGGCTTGGAGAAGAAGGTGGCCACATCTGAGCCTAAGATCAAGTCTCTGTCTGTCGAGAATGAGACATTCAAGAACAAGGTTGCCGTTCTCGCTATTGAAGTTGAAAACGACAAGGAGCGTGTGGCAGTCTTGGAGAAAATCCTACAAGTGGAGAAGGACTTCTGCAAGCTAAAGGATAAGCAGATTGGTGATCTGGAGTTGAGGTTGCAGAAGGCTGAGGCCACGATGGTGAAGGAGTTCAAGACTCTGACGAGTACTCTGATGAGCTGTGTGAGTACTACATGGAGGGCTTTGACCTTCTTAGGAAGTGGATGGCAAAGCATCACCCTGACTTAGACCATTCTAGTCTGGTTATGGGTGAGGTTGAGAAGGAGCTCTTGGCTGATCGTCCCTCCGAGGCTACATCAGAGAATGTGACGGAGGAAGCCACAGACGTTGCTGAGATAATGGAAGAGGCCGCAATTACAACCCCTGCAGACCCTGTCCCTGATAAGTAGGGACCTTGCACTTTTAGTTGCAGTAAACAACTCTTTTTATGCTTGGTTGTGTTTAGACAACCTTTTATGACAATGTGTTTATATTTAGCTTGTGTTTGAAAAGCTCTTGATCTCTAGTAATCATGTTTGAATGACAATTCTAATTTGTGTTTGAGCAATTAGTATTTTAGCTGTGTTTGAACAGCTTTCTATTGAGTCATGTTTGGATGACGACCTTAGTTGTGTTTGAATAATTAAATATCTTTTAGTTGTGTTTAAATTGCTTTCTGTTGAGTTATGTTAGAATGACGACCTTAGTTGTGTTTGAACAACTTAGTATTTTTTAGCTGTGTTTGAACAGATTTTTATTGAGTCATGTTTGAATGATGATCTTAGTTGTGTTTGAACAACTTAGAATTTTTTAGCTGTGTTTGAATAGCTTTTTATTGAGTCATGTTTGAATGACGATTTTAGTTGTGTTTGAATGACCTAGTATTTTTTTAGCTGTGTTTGAACAGCTTTTTATTGAGTCATGTTTGAATGACAATCTTGCGTCGTACTTGTGACTTAGAGCCATGGTATTGGAGCGTCTTTAGGTTAACCATTTTTTGTCTATTTGTGCTTTAATGACGATTATATTGGTTGTGTTTAAACAACTCTGATTTAGTCGACTTTGATGGCTGTGTGTGAACAACTTTTGATTTAGAATTTTAACGATGGAGGTCTTGGAAACGTTTCCCAAGGATGGCTCCTAAGTATTGCACATATTTTCGTTGACAAATAACTCATGAATAATCATTGATAAATACGCATGGATCATGCTTTCATGTATTATTGATCTATGAATGACGAAAGTAATAACTGTCGTACATGCTGATATGAAGATTAGGCAACTTGAAATGTAAAGCATTCCTTACTGGTATTATTTCTTCAAGTGTTCTATGTTCCATGGTCGAGGCAATTCCTGGCTGTCTAGAGACTTCAGGTAGTAGGAGCCTTCTCTGGAATGACAGATTACTTCGTAGGGGCCTTCCCAGGCTGGTCCTAGTTTTCCTTGGGATGGGTCCTTTGTTGCCTGTGATACCTTTCTAAGGAAGAGGTCTCCCGTGTTGAACCTTCTTACCTTAACCTTTCTGTTATAGTATCTAGCCATGGCTTCCTTGTGTTTGGCCATTCACTTCTTAACTTCTTCTCTGACTTCATCAATTAGGTCTAGATTGCTGTTAAGCTTCTATTGGTTCTTCTGGTCTTCATAAGTTTTGACTCGGAAGCTTGTCAATCCTACTTCTATTGGTATGACGGCCTCAGTGCCAAATGTCAGCCTGAATGGTATTTCTCCTATTGGAACCCTTGTGGTCGTCCTATACGCCCAAATGACATTTTGTAGTTCTTTAGGCCATGCCCCCTTTGCCCCTTCAAGCCTAGTTTTGATAATTTGGAGCAAGCTTCTGTTCATCACTTCTGTTTGGCCGTTGGCCTGAGGCTGCCTTGAGAAGAGTAGTGATTCTTGACTTCTAAGTCTTGGCAAAATTTTCGAAACTTGGGATTGTCGAACTGTTTTCCATTGTCTGATATTATGACATGTGGATTCCAAACCTGCAGATGATGTTTTTCTACACAAAGCTTGTGACTTTAGCCTTTGTTATCGTTGTCATTGGTTCTGCTTCTACCCATTTTGTGAAGTAATCGATTGCAATGATCAGAAATTTGAGTTGCTTTTTCCCTAGAGGGAATGGACCCATAATGTCAATTCCCCATTAGGCGAAAGGCCATGGTAAGGATATTGGTGTCATTGTCTCTCCTGGTCTCGTCTGGACATTTGCAAAGCGTTGACACTTATCTCATGCTCTGATGATGTCGTATGCGTCTTTCTGTAGGGTTGGCCAGTAATATCTTGCTCTGAGCGCCTTTCTAGCAAAGGACCTTGCTCCAGTGTGATTTCCACAGATTCCCTCGTGTATCTTGCAGAGCACATAATCTACTTCTTTTGAACAAGCACATCTAAGATATGAGAGTGAATATTCTCGTCTGTATAGCACGTCGTCAATAAGGACGAAGCGAGCTGCTCTGATTTGCATCTTCCTTGCTTCCATCTTATCTTTAGAGAGCCATCCTTCTTTCAAATAACGGACGATTGGAGTCATCCACTCGTCTTGCTCTTTTATCTTCAGAACTTGCTCACCTTCTGTGCTTGGCTGCCCCCTTATCTCTATACATAGTTTGGAGGTTGCATTGTAGTTATTTGACGAGGTCAATCTTGCTAGGAAATCAGCTTCTGCATTTTTGGCTCTTGGGATTTGCACGAAGTCTAGGCTGTCAAAGTGCTGTGAGAGTCGTTGGACGATCTTCAAGTATATCTAAATCCTTTCTTTTTTGGCTTCATAATCTCCCTTCACTTGTCCTATTATTAGCTGAGAATCAGCTTAAACGATAAGACTCTTTACTCCTAGAGCTTTTGCGAGACTTAGCCCTGTTAGCAATGCATCGTACTCTGCCTTGTTATTCATTGCTGGGAATTGCAATCTAACTGCATACTTCAATATTTCTTTCTTTGGGGAGATGAGCACTACTCCTGCTCCTCCCACTTTCTTCGTGGCAGACCCATCTATTTGGACCTAAGGACGGAGCTTTCTGGAAGTGACCAATAATGTGAAAGTTATCTTTTCCATCCTTGGATAACTTTCCTCTACTCCTTGGAATGCCTGGCTGGTATAATAACCTGGCTTCTGGATGTTCCCTTCTTCTCTGATCAGTGTCGAACTTACTGCAGTGTTGGATACTGCTAAGTAGAGGAACAACTTCTCTCCCATCACCGAGGGGCTTAATAGAGGTGGCTTCGTTAAGTACTCCTTTAACTTGGCAAGGGCTTCCTCGCATTCGTCATTCCACTAAAAGGCTTTTTTTAATAACTTGAAGAATGGCATGCACTTATTTGTTGCCCTAGAGACGAATCTGTTTAGGGTTGCTACTTTTCCTGTCAAGCTCTGCACTTCTTTCACTGTTTTTGGTGATTTGACCTCGATTATTGTTTTTACTTTGTCTAGATTTGCCTCTATTCCTTATTGGGACACCATGAATCCTAATAATTTTCCTGAAGCAACAGCAAAAACACACTTTGCAGGGTTTAACTTCATATTGTACTTACGTAGTGTGCTGAAGGTTTCTTTGAGATCATCAAAGTGGTTGGCTTCGTCCTTGCTTTTCACTAGCATATTGTCTACGTATACCTCCACATTCCTTCCAATCTGGTGAGAGAACATGCGGTTCACCAATCTTTAATAGGTGGCTCCTGCATTCTTCAGTCCAAAGGGCATAACTTTGTAGCAGTATAACCCTTGGCTGGTAACAAATGAGGTCTTCTCTTGATCGTCTTCGTCCATAAGAATTTGGTTGTATCCAGAAAATGCATCCATGAAACTTAAGAGCTTGTGTCCAGCAGTTGAGTCTACCAGCTGATCAATCCTCGGCAAGGGGAAGCTATCTTTGGGGCAGGCTTTGTTCAAGTCTGTGAAATCGATGCACATTCTCCACTTGCCATTACTCTTCTTTATCATGACCACGTTTGCTAGCCAATTTGGATAGAAGACCTCCCTAATGAAATCGGCTTCTAATAGCTTTTCTACTTCTTCAGTTACAGCTTTATTATGCTCTGGTGCAAATATTCTCTGCTTTTTTGCATTCTTCCTATCTATCCCAGGCATATCCTAGTGTTTCCAGGCGAAAACATCTTGGTTTGCCCTTAAGAAGGAGATCATCTTCTCTTTCACTGAAGTTGGGAGTGCTATTTCGATCTTTAATACCTTCGTCAAATCTCTTGGGACGATCTCAACTTCTTGTGTTGTTTCTAACGGTTCAGGAATGGATTCTAGTTCATTGATCACCCATGTGTGGTTCTCTCTAGATGCTAGGGCAGCTTGATAGCACTCTCTTGCCAGAACTTGGTCTCCTTTGATTTCTCCTACTCCATGGGCAGTTGGAAACTTTACCTTCAAGTAATATGTTAACGTCACTGCTCTTAATCTGTTGAGTGCAGGTTTTCCCAAGATGATGTTGTATGTTGAAGGGCAATCAACTATGAGGAGATCAATTTCTTTGGTGACCTATGCTGGGTAAGTTCTTGCAATCACAGTTAGAGTGATGATGCCTCTGGGGATGATTCTATCCCCTATGAAGCTTACTAGAGGCGAGGTGAAAGGCCTGATCCTTTTCTTATCCAGCTTCATCTACTGAAACGCGGGCAACTAGATTATATTTGCTAAGCTTCCGTTGTCAATGAGCACCCGGTGAATATTGAGTTCTTCTACTCTGCATGATTACCAGCGGATCGTCATGGGGTTGCTTGATACCGTGACCATCTTTCTCTAAGAAGACAATATCAGGCTCGTCATTCTTTGGCATCTTCATTGGAGGGAGCTGCAAATGGACGCTGTTTATTTCTCTTCCCTGTGCTTTTTTCAGGGACTTCAGCGTTTCGCCTGCCGTTAGTCCTCCTGAGATCTTCTTTATTTCTCCTGCAGGGTGTTTGCTATCCCCTGCCTCGAAGTTCTGTCCTGGTCGTCCTTCCGTTGGTATCTGTGGGGCTCCATCTTTCTGACATAATTCTATAACTTCCCTTGTCGGATTAAAGTCTCCACCTAGTCTTTCAAATGCCTACACTCATTGGTGCGATGCCCATGATCCTTGTGGAATCTACAGTACTTGCTTTTGTCTCTTCTTTCAATTGGAGTGCTAATTGGCTTTGGCCATTGTAGGGAGGGATCGTCTCTTATCTGCATAAGAACCTGCTCAATTGGCATTATTAGAGGAGTGAAGTTAGTGAATTTGGGTTTCCTGTCTGGAAGTTCCTTCTTTTTCCCCGTGGTCTGCCCAACATTTCATGTCTCCTTCTTCTTATCGCAATTGCTGTTTGTTCCTTCGTCTCTGTTCCTTTTTCCTTTCATTTCTTTTGCAAGCACTGCATCTTCTGCATTCATGTACTTCTGAGCTTTGCGGAGCAACTCCGTGACTATTTTTGGTGGGCTTTTAGTGATTGAGAAGAAGAAATCTCCTGGCAGCAACCTTGCTTGGAAGGTTGTTAAGATAACTTGATCTTCAGCTTCATCTACCTGCAGCAGCTCCTTATTGAATCGGGTGACGTACTGTGTTAGTGATTCTCCTTCTGCTTGTTGAATGTTGAGAAGATGGCTAGTTGGCTTTTTGTGTCTTTGCCCCCCAATGAAATGACGAAAAAAACCCTTGCTGAGTTGTTTAAAATCTGCAATAGTTCTTGGGGGTATCTTGCTAAACCATTCCCTGACTACTCTTTTTAGTGTTGTTGGGAATGCCCTACACATCACCTCGTCTGGGGTCATCTGCAACAACATCAACGTCTTGAATGATTCGATGTGATCCAAGAGATTCTTGGAACCGTCATACAACTCCAATTGTGGGAGATGAAATTTTGGTGGGAGGGGACGGTTCAACACTTCATTAGTGAATGGTGAGTCTGCCTTTGTCCTTCATAGCACTTTTTAGTTCATCCGTCTCCTTCCTCATGTTGCGAAGCTCATTCTCCACCCTGGTAGAATCTTTTCCTGAGGTCCTGTCCCGCCTGTTGGATTAAGAGTTTGATTCTTCTTCATTTTGGTCTTCGCCTGTTCGCTGACGTTTTGCGTTCTGGGATTCCATCGTCTTTCGTAGTTCTTCATTCTGGCGAGTAAGCTTTTCCACATTAGCCAAGAGAGTTTGGATTTGTTGTTGTTGCATAGCGTCTGGCTGAGGTGCAGTCTCTGCTTCCATCTCGTACTTCGAGGAACTTTTTTGTTACTGGGAAAGATGGCTTGAATGATTAGCTTTTCCCACAGACGGCGCCAAACTGATGATGCAAAAAATCAACAGTTGAGCTCCTCGTCGTAGTTGATGGACGTTGCTATGAATGGGGTTGTATTTGTTGATGGAAAACTTGCAAAATGAACTAGGTAGAAGAGTAACACGCTGGTGTGGCATCAACCAAACTGCCTCCGATGCTTAAGTCAGTAAAGGAGGAAGATTCTTTTTTTTTTTAGGAAGTAAAGGAGGAAGATTCTTGAGAGAGAAAGAGTGGAGAGTGATTTCATAGAATATTTTTTGTGTACCTTTAATTTTTGTTACCTTCTCTTTTATAGTTGTGTGACTCATTAATGCACAATGAATCACTGTATTTATGCTCAACGACTAGTACGTTACAAAATCTTTGTCTGAAGTTCATAGCTCATCTTGTGACCGTTGTTCCGTCCGTTACATTTAGTCATCAATGATCGTAATAAATGTGCAACGTCTCTGGGTAAATGACAATCTTCACGTAGTAACGACCATAAATTTCTAACTCATCAATAGTTATGAAAATTTTTATGTTTCTAAATTATTGTAAGGGCAAAACTTAGGTACAATTCCTTAGGTACAGTACCTTAGGTTCCCAATCTAAAATTTTGACACCTATCTAATTTGACATTCCAAACAAACGGCGTCAACCCATAGCTTAAAATTTTTTCTTTTTTCCTTCTTCCTTTTTTCGCTGTACTGTGAGAACCCACGAGCCATGGCTTCAAATCTCCACCGAGAGAGAGAGAGAGAGAGAGAGAGAGAGAGAGAGAGAGAGAGAGAGAGAGAGAGAGAGAGAGAGAGAATCATAGATCAGAAAAGAAGACAGAATCATAGATCAGAAAAGAAGAAAGGAGACAGATACACACACATGCACACACACACACCCACACAAAGAGAGAAAGAAAGAATCATAGATCAGAAAAGAAGAAAGCATCATAGATCAGAAAAGGATCATAGATCAGAAAGATGAAGGCATCATAGATCAGAAAAGGATCATAGATCAGAAAAGAAGAAAGCATCATAGATCAGAAAAGAAAGAATCATAGATCAGAAAAGAAGAAAGGAAACAAATACACATAGGGGTGAGCAAAACGTTGCCGGTGCCGACCCAACTGACCGGCGCTGACTGATTGAGCTGAGGCCGACGTTCGGAGAGCGAAGCCCGTTCCGATGTCGGTGTGGGGCGGTCATCGGATCGCAGCAGCCTCCACATACACACACACACCGAGAGGGAGAGATATGAGATATATATATATATTTTTTTTTTCTTTTTCGGGTTTTGGGTTTGGAAGAGAAGGGTCATGGGTGGTTTGGAAGAGAAATGTTTTGGGTTTGGAAGAGAAGCTGTTTGCAGGTATAGGAAAAAAAAGGAAGAAGGAAATATGGGTTTTGGGTTTGGAAGAGAAGGGTCATGGATGGTTTGGAAGACAAAGGTTTTGGGTTTGGAAGAGAAGCGTTTGCAGGTACAGGAAAAAGATGGAAGAAGAAAAAAAAAAAACTTCAGTTTTAACGCCGTTTACTTTTTTTGTTAAATTGAACAGATGTCAAAATTTTAGATAGAGAATCTAAGGTACTGTACCTAAGGAACTGTACCTAAATTTTGCCCTTATTGTAATAATGATATTATGGGTATAAAAATAAAATCTAACAACCTAAATAACAAGCAATTGGCATGTGAATCTCTTTTACCAAAAAAAAAAGAAAAAAAAAAAAAGACATGTGAATCTCATATAATAACAAAAAACAAAAAATAAAAAATAAAGCATTGATGTGTGAAGGTGGGAAATGGGTAAAAGCACAATGAACAATAGGCAAGTGGATGAGTGGGACCTTTAACTAACTGCAAGAAAAGGAAAGCGACAATGAAAGAGCTGTGCCGAACCACACACTTGTCTCCAATGGAGGTCCCAACTCCCAATCCCAAAATTGGGCATTGTTGCCTTTATTACAACAATATATCAAACAAAACAACCATGTTAAACTTGTACAAATCCGTCGCTCCAAACTCAGCCAAAAAAATTAGTGATTCCGAATGGCTGAAATAAGAGATTGGGATAATTTTTGCCTACACCAAAAATGGATGAATGTTTTGATACGATGACAATGAGTTATTATTAAGAATGAACGTCTTAAGTTAAAACTTTCTAAAAATAAAAAGTTTAAAATTTATTATCTTAACAAATTTATTTACACAAAAAATTAATTAATTAATATTTTGGCACGAATAATAAAGATGAATCATATATCAAACTATCCATAAATTGAAATTTTAAATTTTTTTAGAAGAAAAAAAAGAAAAGAAAAAGAAAACAAAAAGCATTTCTTCTGTTGACCGCCTCGCCCTTGATTTATCAGTCGTCATTTATTTATTTTTTTGAGAAAGACGTCATTTACTTATTTGATTAGAATAATAAGTCATAACGTTTGGTGTTTAGCAACAAAAAAAGAAAAGTGATAACTTTGAGTTTAGTTGGGGTTGAGACTTGAGAGCAAACGAACGGAAAGAGAGAGAGAGAGAGAGAGATGAGAGAAATCATAAGCATACATATAGGACAAGCAGGGGTTCAGGTGGGAAATTCATGTTGGGAGCTTTACTGTCTCGAGCATGGTATTCATCCTGACGGAACGATGCCCAGGTCCGTCTCTCTATCTCTCTCTCGGTTAAATCTCTGCCTCCTGCGACTTGGGTGTTATTTACATGAAACCAAACAAACCCGAATCTTCTACTTACATAATTGTTGTATTATTTGTATAATGTTTTAACCAACTTCTTTTCCTTTCTTCACCTTCCTACAATTCTAATATCTCTTACTATCACTTACTTATATTTTCCTCCTCCTTTAACTCTACTCTGTATTTCGGGATAGATTTAAATTATAACCAATAATAATTTACTACCGATTATTTGTGTAAAAATAGTGTAAAAATCACTTCTCTATTTTAGCACCGCTACTCCCAAAGTTTAGCTCTTTTTTTAGTCCCTAAAATTAAAAAAAAAAAAATGAGCACCGTTGTCAGTTCACTTCTGTGAGTTCTTTTTCTGTCTATGTATTTTATTTATTTATTTTTTTGAGAATATTTTCTCTATGTATCTATCAGAGCATTTAGATGGTATTTTTTTCAATGATGTGGTAACTTAATTTATAATTAGAAAAAAAAAAAAAAAAAAATTGATGTATTGGCAGGCAATCTGAAATTTGGTTTCCTTTAGCGAGTAATATATGCGTGAGGAGTGAGTGAGGAATAATAATCATGCTAGGCGCTAGCTGTTATTTATTCTTAAAGGAAATGGTCCAGTGCAGCAGCGCACAGCTGTTGAACCGTTTTTCATAATGACTGTCACTTCATTAATTTCCTAATCTACATTCTACACTACGTACGGCACTCATTATTTATCTTTAACAATATGTACTTTCTCACTTGTCTGTCACTGTCACATGCATAGAGAAATCCATAGCATTGAATTAAGGAACAATGGAAATGTGTACATGTGTTTTAAATTGTTCTGTCCCTTCGGCTACACCGTGTTTTAATTTAGCTTTTCCAGTGGTAGTATATCCCTTAATTTGTCAATCATAATAATTAAATTATTAGTAAAGCATGGAGGATTTATTCTCATTATTGTCACTATTTTTGATTTTTGAAGGATGCTCAATTTCTATCGATCTTATTTATTAGTACTTATTGCTTCTCTGATGGTTCAGGCAATACACTATATATAGTTGATTCAACCAATGTAGCCTGTCTTGTTTAAAACGATATAATTAATGAACTTGGACCTTTCTCAATGAATCACATTGTACCTAATACATTGTTATTTGTCCTCCCAAGTCCTGACTACATGACTTCCTATATATCTTGAGTCTGCTGTGCACCATTATAATGTGCAAAAATTGCAATGACCCGCCAATAAAATAAACAGACTTTGATAGTTTGTGTGGGCATTAATTGGTTTGGTGTCATTTGGACACCGACACTGCCTTGCAAATGCATGCAGAAAATTGCTATAACACATCACATGTAGCCAAGACTATCCAATTTGTATATGTAGGTACTAACTTTAGAACTCATTTTTCCAAGTAACAAAAATTCTGTACGGGAAATTTTTGATATGCACTCTTTTTCTTTGACCTAATGAGCTTTATCAACATTTTGCAGTGACACCTCAGTAGGTGTTGCACACGATGCTTTTAACACCTTCTTTAGTGAGACTGGTTCTGGCAAGCATGTGCCTAGAGCTATATTTGTTGATCTGGAACCGACTGTCATTGATGAAGTTAGGACTGGAACTTACAGACAACTTTTTCATCCTGACCAACTTATTTCTGGCAAGGAAGATGCTGCTAACAATTTTGCTAGGGGACATTATACTGGTATTTATAAATTTCTATTGTAATGTCAACAACGCTGCCTATTTCATTGGCTTATGGACCATTTATTTTATGTTGTTATGCTGCAGTTGGGAGGGAAATCGTTGACCTGTGCCTTGATCGAGTGAGAAAATTGGCTGATAATTGCACTGGTTTGCAAGGGTTTCTGGTATTTAATGCTGTTGGTGGTGGCACTGGCTCTGGTTTGGGTTCATTGCTTCTGGAACGCTTGTCTGTAGACTACGGGAAAAAGTCAAAACTTGGCTTCACCATCTTTCCTTCTCCTCAGGTGCATTCTCAAATTATTTTATTTTATTTTTTTCTTGATGAGTTCAAATGCATTTTGGATAAACATAGCAAACGTCTTTAAATAATATTCTCTCTCCATAAATTTTTATGCAGCAGCTGTCTTTTTGTATGCATAAAGAACAGTTGTGGCTACCTTCCTATTCAAAATCTAAAGGGAACGTATAGTATTAAATCTTGAGAAATGGCCACTACATATCTTTGTTTAAACAGAAAATTTCAGGTTGTCAGATAGGTGCTTTCTGAATTTTTACTAGTGTTAAAACACTAAAATGACGTTGGACTAAAAACAGGACATGGGCAGGAATTTTGGGAAGAGAGCTGTTTTTAAGACTAACAAATTAGAGAGTCTTCCCCTTTAGTAGATCCTATATATATGAAATTTCTCTTTTTGCGCTATGGTTCTCAAATCATGCATACAAAACTCTGATACAACAATTTAATTGTGCAGGTATCTACAGCAGTAGTGGAACCTTACAACAGTGTGCTCTCTACTCATTCTCTACTTGAACACACAGATGTGGCTGTGCTTTTGGACAACGAAGCTATATATGATATCTGCAGGAGATCCTTAGACATTGAAAGGCCAACTTACACCAACTTAAATCGATTAATATCCCAAATCATCTCCTCTTTGACCACTTCCTTGAGGTTTGATGGTGCCATTAATGTGGACATTACAGAGTTTCAAACAAACCTCGTACCATATCCTCGTATTCATTTTATGCTTTCATCTTATGCCCCGGTTATCTCTGCTGCAAAGGCTTACCATGAGCAGCTATCTGTTCCCGAGATCACAAGTTCAGTATTTGAGCCCTCAAGTATGATGGTTAAGTGTGATCCAAGGCATGGGAAGTACATGGCCTGCTGCTTGATGTATCGTGGAGATGTTGTACCCAAGGATGTGAATGCTGCTGTTGCGACTATTAAGACAAAGCGGACAGTTCAATTTGTTGACTGGTTAGTTCTTTCATCTTTTTTGTTTTCTGATTATTAAAGAAAGTTTATTCAACAAAAAAAAAAGGTAAAAAATCTCCAAACAGTTCAAACCCAATTACAAAGCTGCAAGTGGCTTACAGAGAAGAAATACCTCACACATCTAAACTTACAAATTACAATAGTGGCTTACAGAGAAGAAATAACTCACACATCTAAACTTACAAATTGCGATTTTATGTTATCACAAACGAAGAAATAAAATTGAAATAACCTGAAGGAATACAACAAAACTTGCCCTCAGGTTTGCAGAGATTTTTGTTGAGTATCTTCAAACTTTTCAAACTTATTCAGATTTCAGCTTACAGCCCGCATATGAGAACATTGTTATCTTTATGTTTTTCTTGTGAATTCTCATTCGTTTCCTGTCAAATATAGTTGATTGAGCATTCAAGGATTGCTCGAGTAAAACCACCTAGAAGTTGCTTCATTTTAGGTAATTTTTAGCCCAGTTGAATCCAGTAAGGCATCTATATGCCACATCCCAGATCAATTTCCAAACATGCTATGCAAAATCACGTTAAAATATAAATGATCCCTGCACTGATGGTAATAATGTAAAGTTCTGAACACGAGATATCCTTTTTTGGGGCATAGATAATTATTTTACATTATTTGTCTTGGTCCATGCACTATATGTTGCAATGTATTGGTAGTAATATTATGACATAAAGCCACTCTACTAGAAACTGCAACACTTTTGTCTATAATCTGTTTGGTGAAGAAGAAACTAGGTCACTATTCTAGGAGTGTGGTTTCCTGTCATTGATGATATATATATAAGTAGAGGTATCATAAATATTAAGAGGTGATGATAAAGTATTTTGACTCTAGGGGAAAACATTTGATTTATCTGTCATTTCTGTTTCTTGTGATCTGAGTCACTGTCATACATGTACTTGCAGGTGCCCAACTGGTTTCAAATGTGGTATCAACTACCAGCCCCCAACAGTCGTACCTGGGGGTGATCTTGCTAAGGTTCAGCGTGCGGTTTGTATGATAAGCAACAGTACAGCTGTGGCAGAGGTTTTTTCTCGGATTGACCACAAATTTGACCTCATGTATGCCAAGAGGGCTTTTGTCCACTGGTACGTTGGTGAAGGCATGGAGGAAGGTGAGTTCTCAGAAGCCCGTGAGGATCTTGCTGCTCTGGAGAAAGACTATGAGGAAGTTGGGGCAGAAGGAGCTGATGATGAGGATGAAGGAGAAGATTACTGAAAGTCGGCTGTTGAAGCATAAAAATTCTGTCTATCCTTCTGCATCCCTATTGTGTTATTCTCCAGCTGTGGATTATCATAATTTTATCTACGGTCTCTTGTATGGCCAATGTTCTCAACATGTGTGCTGGTTCAGTTCTTATGGTGGTTTTCAAATTATTTTCATCGTGTTTGATATGAGTTATCTATAAAAAGGTTAAACCCAATGTATAAAGCTCCCACGTAAGTAAGGTTTGGGAGAGGTGATTCATAGAGAATTTTAATCCTAATTGTTTCTAGAGAGGCTGATTTTTTTGCTGTAAATACGGGGATAATTATATTAATTATTAGCCATTGTGGCCCGAATAAAATGGGTACATATTATGGCATTAGAGTCAGAGGATAAGATCTCTATAATATCAAAAGGAGGAGTTACATAATAGACAAAAGGTGCAGATTGGCAGCGGCCAAGTTTTGCAAGAGCATCAGCAATTTTGTTGGTTTCCCTGTAGCAGTGCTGCAGGTGGAACTCTTGGAAAGCTCGGAAAAATGTTCCTGCAATCATCCACAATAGGCTGGGTTGGCCGATTAGAAGCATTTAGGTTAGAGAAAAGGTTAATAACTTCGGATGCATCCACATTCAGCAAAAAAAAAAAAAAAATCCTTCAGATGCATCCACATTGATAATAAATTTGTCAATGTTTAAGGATCTAGCCATAGAAAGTCCATCTCTTAGGGCCCACAAGCCTTTTTTAATGTTTTACACTCCCAAATTTATAGTCCCTCTTGGTGTCACTGCAAGAATTAAAACTTATTGTTTCATTAGAGTAGAAAAAGAAAATAAGTTTTGCACTATCATATTGGGTAATTGGAGAGGACTTCAAGTACAAAACTTGATGAGATGCTCAGCATTCAGAAATCTGCTTCAGATTGAACGGGTTTAGGGTATGGTCTTTCTTCCTCTAATATTGCTTCTACTAGTTCTACTGTTTTTGTTCCACATGCTAATAATATTGAAATTGAAAACAATGATGTTAAAACTGAATTAGCTAGTGAGAACTTAGACAAGGGTAAATCTATCTTAGGAGCACCCCCTAAGCAAGATAAGAAAGATGTTAAAAACCCTAGGGCTAAGAAGGCTAACTCTCAAAAGCCCAAACAGAAGAAGCAACATCTTTGTCATCATTGTGGAGCTGCCAGTCATACTCGACCAAATTGCTATAAGTGGTTAGCCACTCAATAGAGCAACGGCATGATAGCATCTGGAAGCCAAAATCAGCTTCAATCTTCTCTTGCTCCTCTTGGAGATCTTCTGAAAGCCCTCATGTTCCTTTCGAACTTGAATGGGTTCAATTCTTCCCCTTCACCGCCGGTTCAAGGATTCAATCAAAGGAAAGGTTCTTCCAAGGTGTGGAAGAAAAAGGACTCTAAGTGATTACATCACTTTCTTCTTTGTTTCTTGTTTTTGTTTGTTGCATTACTTGTGTGTTTTGCTTTTATTCTGAGTCAGTCTAGTTTTATGTTTTGCTTTGATAACATGTTTTTGTTTGCTTATTTTCAGTTTTGTTTATTTTGTTTTTGATATAAAAATAAAAAAAAATTGAAAAATCAGAAAAATACAAAAACAGTGTGTTTTGTGTACATTGGTACTTGTGTACTTTGGATGGCCATTGAAACAAAGTTTTTTAAACTTTGTATCTTCTGTAGCTTAGATGAGCATTTTTATGCACAACTAAACAAGTGAGCTTTGTGGCTCTTGTTTGTGATGAGTAAGATTAAGTTATTTCGTGAACTTAACACTCATATCACTCTTTTTGACGGGTAGGACTAGAAAATCCTAAGAGAAAGGCATAAATGACCATCTTACCACTGTTGCCCGCCAATCATAATATGACACCTGTATGCTTCGGCATAGCAAAAGTGTAGTGTCAAAGACATCCGTATGCTTCGGCATAGCAAAAGTGCAATGTCAATGCTTAACATGTTGGGTATTTCTTTTCTCTCTCTTATATGCCCATGCATGATATGCTTAAAAGAAAATATGCAAAGAAAATAAAAAGAAAAAAGATAAAAAAATGCTTTAAATATGATTGCAAGCGTGTTTTTTAGGAGATGTGGGAGTTATAGGATGTACCTCGAAGGTGATAGTTCCCATCAAACAGTTATGATTGTGTGTGAGTTAAAGTGAATTTCTCATATCTCAAATCATCATAACATGTATACACTTATGCAATCTTGCGATGTTTTTCACACACAACACGCAATATTCTTTACTACTCTTGATACATGTGCAGGTACAATGTGATTTGGCCATCACAAAGGTTTTACATGTGCTAATGTATGCTCACTAAACTGTCGTGACTTGTTTTTGAAATATAAAATTGGTTAGACTTGTTTAGTGTGTGTGTGTGTTTCTGAGGATCCATGTGCTTAAAATTTTTGTTGAGAAATGATTTTGAGAACCTATTCTGTGGATTGGATCATTGGTTGAGTTGCATGTTGGATTGCATTCATGTTTGTGTTTTTCTCTTCTCGAAAAACTGTTTTAAAAACTTGTCTCGACACCTCCTTGATACCTAGCTATCTGTCGAGCTTCACAAGCTTTTTCTTATCGCAATCTCGACACCTCCTCGACACCTGGTGGATCGATCGAGAAAGTTTCTGTCTCCTCGATACCTTCTCAACACCTAGTGGATCGATCGAGCTTCTGTTTTGTGACAGGTGTTTCTTGTTCCTTGATACCTCTCGACACCTTCAGCTGTTGACGTTAATCTTGCTCGACACCTTCCTCGATAGAATCCTCGACACGTCTCGACACCTTAGCTGTCGAGATTTACTGAGGAATCTATATAAGCTCCTCGTGCAATCCGCCTCTCATTTCTCTCGATCTCTCTCTCGATAGCTCTCTGTTTTCTCTCTCAAACTCTCTCATCTCACTCCAAATTTGCTCCTCAAGGTTTCTTCAAACTTTTTCAAGTTTTTCTACACTTGGTAAGCTTATATTTTTCTTCATTCTTCATGCATTTCATGATTTGAAGCCTAGGTTTTGGGGTTTTTGAAACATTTTGGGGTTTTTCAAAATTGATGAGTTTTTGTTAAAATTTTGGGTTGGGTTTTCATTTAAATGTGTTTAAAACCTCATACATTGCATCACATTTGCATTATAATGGTATTTTCATGCATTTAGATGTGTGTAATATGCTTGTGTGCTGGTAGGATTGGATTGGGCTGAGCCCATGATGCTTTTTACTTTGCATGTCACATGTTCATGCATTTCCCATGCATACGTACTCTCTTTTCAATATATTTGATATATTTGAATTGCTTGGGACTTTTCTGATTGTCTTTCTTTCTCTCCCTCTCTTTCTGTTTATGGTAGTTGTGTCTATGACACCTAAACGTAAGTCTACTCCGTCCCAGAACCCTCTGCGTTCTAGGACATCTTCATCTTTTGATCCTACTCCTTCTAACATTCGGTTCCGTGATGAGGATGCTCGTAAGGCCTTCTCGGAGAACTTCTCTAGACGAGGTGTTCATTCGGAACGCCAAGTCATTTTGGCGGACTTCGCCGACACTGACCTTCCTTCTGTCATTCACAGTCGGGAATGGGAGTCACTATGTGACGTCCCGGTCATATGTCCTCTCGTGCTTATTCAGGAGTTTTACTCCAACATGCACGGGATTGATCGTTCAGTACCTCTTTTCTTCACTCGCGTTCGAGGTACGCACATTCCTGTCACACCGCAGCTTGTTGCAGATGTGCTTCGGGTTCCTAGGATAGAGTTTCCTGACTATCCTTCTTGTGGGCGTCTGCGGACTGTGTCCAAAGATGAGCTCATGGCCGCTTTTTGTGAGCGCCTTGTTGACTGGGGTGAGTGTCAATTTACACCATGTAAGCCTTTTGCTAAAGGCCCTCGCTTCATGAACATGGTGATGACTTTTGTACTCCATCCTCTCTCTCACTACAACTCCATCACAGAGCCTCGTGCTCGGTTTTTGTTGTCTCTTCTTGAGCATCTTACCATAGACTTTCCTTCTCATTTTATTCTCTCTATCATAGATGTTCATTTAGATTCGGCGTCCTGTGATAAGCTCATCTTTCCTTCCGCTATCACGAGGATCTTACGCCATTTTTCTGTCCCTTTTCTTGTGTCTGACCACTTCACACACATTTGTGCCATAGACGCCGCTACCGTAAAACGTAGTGAGGCGCAGTTTAGGTCGTGATAGCCGGATTCCACTCCTCCCTCTCGTCCGACTCCATCTCATTCAGCTCCATCCACATCCGCTCCATCCACTTCCATGGGCGATGTTTCACTTGGAGACATCATGGTGCAGCTGCAGCGCATGGATGCTCGCCTTGATACATTCTCTATTGAGTTGTATCAGGCGAACGTTCTTGTCGGTCGTATTGCACGATGGCAGGCAACTATGGGTGGCTTTGCTCATGAGGCTATTCCTTCACCACCTTCTCCAGTGGCTTCTGATTCTGATGCTGAGGATGATGATGATGATGGTGATGACGATGACGCTTCGGATGATGATGGAGATGCTAGCTCTGTTGCGGAGATGTCTACTTGACACTCTTACCCTTTGTCACTCGTGACAAAAAGGGAGAGTAGTTTTGGATACTCAGAGTAGTCATTCTTAGGGGGAGAGTTAGTGTAGGACATTTTTGTTAGGGGGAGAGTGAGGATATGAGGGATGTAGTGAGGATTTGATGTATCTTGTTCTTTTCTACTTTATAGATACATTGTTCTTGTACATTGGGTCTTGTGACCAATTTTTACATACATTGTACTTATTTTCTCTATATGTGGATGTATGGTTCTTTCACCTATCTCTACATGTGTTGTTTCTTTTTTATCTTTATACACATGTTTCTTATACTTGTATGCAATCTATTATTTCTGTTTCACACTAAGATGCCTTGATGAGTTTTGTTTAAAGTGTTTCAGAAATACAGGTTGTCAAAGTCTACTTGCCATAAACTCTCTTCTTGCAAAGTTTTTTAAGAGTTTGTGTTAGGATAGATTTTATTGTATTCAACAAGTGAATATGAGTTGAGTGATTTATGACTTCTCTCATATGTTCATTTGTTTGTTGTGGTTTTGTCATGGATTGCCAAAGGGGGAGATTGTTAGGACATATGTGGTTCACTTGTTAAGAACATATGTCATTCTTTTATGTAATTGGCTAATCCTTTGACAAAATGCACTCAATTTGTAATTGGGTAGTTCTAGGTGTTTTTAATACTTCAAGAAACAAGGTTTCAAGATCAAGTGTTGAAGTCATCAAGTCTATCCAAGAAACAAGCTGAAGAAGTGCTGAATCATTAAAGCTCGACACTTGCTCGATAGCTTCTCAACACCTTGCTATCTGTCGAGGTTTATAAAATCAGAAATTCTGATCTTGTTAGGACATATGTGTTTCACTTGTTAAGAACATATGTCAATATATTTTATGTAGTTGGCTAATCCTTTTGACAAAACGCACTCTACTTGTAATTGGGTAGTTCTAGATGTTTTTAATACTTCAAGAAACCATGTTTCAAGATCAAGTGTTGAAGTCATCAAGTCTGTCCAAGAAAAAGCAAGCTGAAGTGCAAATTCATTAATTCTCGACAGCTTCCCGACACCTCTCGACACCTGGCTATCTGTCGAGATCTTCAGCTGATGCTTATCGCAATCTCGATAGCTTCTTGACAGCTGATGGATCGATCGAGAAATCTCCTGTCTCCTCGACACCTCCTCGACAGCTTCTCGATAGCTGTATCTGTCGAAGTTGTTTAAATCTCGACACCTCCCGATCGATCGAGGTATCTATCGAGGTTACGGGATTTCAGATTTCCAGATCTGATTTTTGGGCCAGGCTTTTGTATTTGTGTAGGGTTTCTTTTCTCACAACCCTATATAAGGCTTATTTTAGAGGCCGTCACATAAGAGAATAAGAGAATACAAGGAGAACATATTCAAAAGATTATTCTCTCTGAAAGAAGCTACTGCGTTTTTGCGCCTTAGGGTTTTGTAACCAAGTGCTTCTTGATCTTCATTGTTGATGAAGTGAAGAACTTTGCAGCCAACATTCTTCTTCCTTAAGTTGGTGAGTGAGTCACGTATTGGGATTCGTGCAAAGGAGTTAGTCACGTACTGGGATCTGTGCAACAACAAAAAGGGTGGCGTTCATATATTGAAGAGTTCAGAGGTTCTGAAGCGGTAGAAGGTTTCTGCTGTGAGTTCATCTACGGGGATTGTAGAGTCTAGGGACAAAGGTTTTGTACTAGATCTGAAACTTCTCTTTACTATAGTGAATTGCTTTTTGGGAAGGTTTCCCCCCAGGTTTTTTACTGTGAAACTGGTTGGTTTCATTGGTTTTCCTGGGTCATCATATCTTGTCTTATTTACTTTTCCGCTGCATATGATTATGACATGATATTGATGTTTGTTTGTTTTAACAAGTTTTAGTCATAATTGATCTAATTAACAATATGTGGTTTCTTTTTGAAGATTCTACATGTAAGGTGGAGAAATTGTGGAGACTTTGTGGTTTCTGTTTAAGATTCTACAAGTTAGGGGGAGAAATACATTCCTTTGTAAGGGGGAGATGTGTTTCATCTTGTTAGGGGGAGTGCTTACTTCCTTCTTCTTGTACCTTGGGTCTTGTGACCAAGTTTACATACATTGTGCTTATCTTTGATATATATATGATGGTGTATGTTTTCTTTCACCTACCTTTACATGTGTTGTTTCTTTTCTATCTTTATACACATGTTTCTTTATACTTGTATGCAATCTATTATTTCTGTTTCACACTAAGATGCCTTGATGAGTTTTGTTTAAGTGTTTCAGAAATACAGGTTGTCAAAGTCTTCCATGCCATGAACTCTCTTCTTGCAAAGTTTTTCAAGAGTTTGTGCTAGGATAGATTTTATTGTATTCAACAAGTGAATATGAGTTGAGTGATTTATGACTTCTCTCATATGTTCATTTGTTTGTTGTGGTTTTGTCACGGATTGCCAAAGGGGGAGATTGTTAGGACATATGTGTTTCACTTGTTAAGAACATATGTCAATATATTTTATGTAGTTGGCTAATCCTTTTGACAAAACGCACTCTACTTGTAATTGGGTAGTTCTAGATGTTTTTAATACTTCAAGAAACCATGTTTCAAGATCAAGTGTTGAAGTCATCAAGTCTGTCCAAGAAAAAGCAAGCTGAGGTGCAAATTCATTAATTCTCGACAGCTTCCCGACACCTCTCGACACCTGGCTATCTGTCGAGATCTTCAGCTGATGCTTATCGCAATCTCGATAGCTTCTTGACAGCTGATGGATCGATCGAGAAATCTCCTGTCTCCTCGACACCTCCTCGACAGCTTCTCGATAGCTGTATCTGTCGAAGTTGTTTAAATCTCGACACCTCCCGATCGATCGAGGTATCTATCGAGGTTACGGGATTTCAGATTTCCAGATCTGATTTTTGGGCCAGGCTTTTGTATTTGTGTAGGATTTCTTTTCTCACAACCCTAGACCTATATAAGGCTTATTTTAGAGGCCGTCACATAAGAGAATAAGAGAATACAAGGAGAACATATTCAAAAGATTATTCTCTCTGAAAGAAGCTACTGCGTTTTTGTGCCTTAGGGTTTTGTAACCAAGTGCTTCTTGATCTTCATTGTTGATGAAGTGAAGAACTTTGCAGCCAACATTCTTCTTCCTTAAGTTGGTGAGTGAGTCACGTATTGGGATTCGTGCAAAGGAGTTAGTCACGTACTGGGATCCGTGCAACAACAAAAAGAGTGGCGTTCATATATTGAAGAGGTTCTGAAGCGGTAGAAGGTTTCTGCTGTGAGTTCATCTACGGGGATTGTAGAGTCTAGGGACAAAGGTTTTGTACTAGATCTGAAACTTCTCTTTACTATAGTGAATTGCTTTTTGGGTAGGTTTCCCCCCAGGTTTTTTACTGTGAAACTGGTTGGTTTCATTGGTTTTCCTGGATCATCATATCTTGTCTTATTTACTTTTCCGCTGCATATGATTTTGACATGATATTGATGTTTGTTTGTTTTAACAAGTTTTAGTCATAATTGATCTAATTAACAACTTGGGTTTAAAACTTGTTAATTCTATCAACCGGGGTCTAAATTTCCTAACAGATCTGATTTCTTGGGAGCCGTGCATTGAAAAAGGGAAATTGTCACTACAGAACAAGTCCAATTGGGTATTGGGGTAAGGGTTCAACTGTAGGTTGGTAAGGTACTTGGGATTCCTTTACTTGTAACCGCTTGTTGTGATAATAGTGGAGTTTCGGGAGTGGTGACCTGAAAATCACCCGGTGGGGTTTTTGCCGTTAGGTTTTCCCCATTCGTAAACAAATCACCGTGTCATTTATTTTCCGCTGCATATTTAGTTATTTGGTGATTTGTTTGTGCTACCACGCGTTTGCATGTTAATTAACTTAATTAATATACTTGGCTAAATTAATTGGTTAATTAATCACAAGGGGTCAATACATTCTTGGCCTATTAGTTTGGAACTTTGATATAACATTCTAGACATTTGGAATGTCTTGTTTTTGGGCATAACAATTATTATAGTCAGAACCTTTATTATTGTATTGTATTAATTTGATAATGTGGTACTCAAACCCAATGGTGCTTCCTCTAGGGATGGGGAATTTGGGCTCCCAATTTATTTGTTGGTGGGTTTCCTTGCACTCCTACTAGGTATTGCTTCAAATGCTGCCTTGACAGCCTAACCCTCTAACCTTTTTCCTTACCAGCCTAATCCCTACCCTTCCTTGATTCTTCCTCTCTCCCTCGTTCTCTCTTGTTATCTCACACCCCTCTGTGTTTGCCAACCACTTAGGAAAGAACACCTCCTTAATAGTCCCTGCCTGCTTCAACTTCTCTACCTCTTCCTTCACGGCTTCCACATATGGTTTCACTGATCTCCTTGGCTTCTACTTTTTAGGTGGCACTAAGGGGTCTACATTTAGCTTATGTATGATAAAAGCCAGGTCCACCCCGAGCACCTCGTACAGACTCCACGCATACACGTCAAAATTTTGTACTAGTGATAGGAGGACTTCTACTTGATCTTCTACTTGCAAACTCTTCCCTATCTGAAAATACCTGTCAGTGTAAGGCAAAATCCATATTTGAACCAACTCCTCAGCACTGTTAGCCCCTGTTAGGCCCTTAAAGCACTGTAATTGGTATAATTGTCCCACTTCAACTTGCTCATTCTGCTTAATCTCATGGTTTATCGTGGCCACTAAGCATTACCATGCCACCTTTTGATCGGCTCGGACCACGGCGACTCCATCTTCAGTAGGGAATTTAACCTTCTGATGCAACGTGGATGGTATTTCCCCCATGGCATGGATCTAGGGCCATCCCAAGATCGCCGTGTATGGCAAAAAGGCGTTAACTACTATGAAATTTACCATAACCTACTGGGAGCTTTATCTGCCCCTCGGGCACCACTACATTCCCATCGAACCCTACTAAAGGTGTATCATACTTACTCAGATCCTCGGGCTTTAATCCTAATCCTTTGTATAAATCAGGATACATAATCTTAGCCCCGCTCCCTTGGTCTATCATTACCCTCTTCACTAGGAATCCTCCAATCCATAAAGTCATAACTAGAGCATCATCATGTGGCTGTGACATTCTCTCCAGATCATCTTCATCAAAAGTGATTGGATCTTTATTTAGCTTGAGCCTTTCCTCAGGTTGGTCTATCACCTCCGAACCGAGCGGGGTCGCAACACTTAATATGCCCCTCCGGTGGGTAATATTCATACCAATGGAGGCTGCATGGATAACCTCAATGATTCCCAAGGGCGAGGGAAGTGTATTACCCCGGCTTCTCGACCCTTGTCCTACGTTTCCACCTCCTTGTCTGACAACAAACTCTTTCAAATGCCCTGCCTTTACAAGTTGCTCCCAGTGGTCCTTCAGTACACGACATTGCTTGATAGTATGACCCTTCTCCTTGAGGTAAGTGCAATACAGGCTTTGATTCCTTCTAGCCGGGTCCTCGCCTATCTTCTCTGGCCATTGAAAGTACGACTCATTCTTAATGTGCTTAACGATCTTGTAGATGGGCTCTTTGAAGGCCACATTAACACCCTCAGGATGTGGTGCCAAATTTACACTCGTAACCCTTGATTCCTTTCTGATTCTCTGCTGAAATCTCTCAAGCCGAGAGTCTCTGTTGTACTGGGAAGAAGCTAAAGCTTTGCCTTTGCCTTGCAGCCTATCGTCTTCTAGCCTCTTATGTTCCCCAATTTTCCTCATTAACTGGTGCATGTTCTCAGGAGGACGCATAGTCAAAGAGTCCCTCAATTCCGACTCCTGTGGCAGCTCGAGCCTAAACGTACTTGCAGCAACCTGTTCATTCCCTCCTTCTATTTTGTTATATAACTCCCAGTACCTATTAGCATATGACTGAAGAGTCTTTCCACTTCCCATCCTTATGGATAATAATGCATTGATCAGTTAAGGAACCCTGCTGCAAGTTATAAACTGCACCCTGAATGCCTGAACTAGTTCCCCAAAGCTATGAATAGAGCCTTTCCTCAAGCCATTGAATTACCTCATTGTTATGGGCCTAAGACTGGATGGGAACACTTTGCACATCAACTCGTCGTTTTGGGAATAGAGAGACATCATCTAAATATAATGGCTGATGTGCTCCACCGGGTTAGTTTTGCCATCGTAGCAAGTAAATGGTGCGCGATTGAAACGCTCTATCTCTTCAGAGAAAGGTGATTGGGCAGCTTTCCGCAGCGCTTGGTTCATGGTGTCCAAAGCTGCATTCTGATGTCTACGTCTATCCTGATGTGGAGTATCATGACGACGTCCCATGGTTTTGTGGGATCTATCTCTCGACTGACACGAACCACTACAATGAGATGATTTAACAATGCCACCCCCAGTATAGTCAGGGTCATCAGACGACCCCTTACGATCTCTTCTACGGCGCCGACTTTTGAGCATTATCTCCAGCTCTTTGACTTGCTTTCATAGGTTTTCCAGCTCCTGGTCCTGCTTGCTGCGATACGATTGCTCGAGGACGTAAGATACTGTTTGTTCCCTTTGCGAAGATCCTTCATCCGAGTCAAGTTTGGTCTAATGCCCTTCTTGCATGCGTTGTTGCTTTCTTCTATGCTCCCTTTCCAACCTCCTTTGGCCTTGAGACGAGGCTCTTGAATGATTTCCTACAGGTCTAGCCGATCCTTCTTCTGTATGCGGACCTTCCATCTTGGATGGTATTAAGCTAGCTCGAAGTCTTCTATTGAGGAGGATTCCCACAAATGACGCCAATTGTGGTACCCAAAACTAATGGTACTTCCTCTAGGGATGGAGAATTTAGGCTCCCAATTTATTTGTTGGTAGGTTTCCTTACACTCCTACTAGGTATTGCTTCAAACGTTACCTTTGTTGGAAAATTTGGTTTTGTATCTCATACAAAACACACAGTGGAAGCAACAAACATGGATCTATTTCTTTCATGATTGATACCATGCAATATGTAAATTTTAGAATTTAAGAACAAGATAGCGTACCTTGGTGTGGTGAAATTCAAAACAAAAGATTATAAGTACTTGGGAACACTTTTAATCTTCATTCCAATTCCACTAATGCCCAAGAAGTGTGGTCTCTCAATCAGTACAAGGGAGAAAATAAGAGAGTGGCTTTCTCTCATACGTACACACCATTTCACAATGATTGCTCTCACACAAAATTCTGTATGTTTCTCCCTTTATATCTAACTGATTATCTAATTGGGCTAGCCTTTTGGGCCATTCCAATTGGGCTTAAGTGTGTGGCTTGGAGTGGGACCAAAAAGGGACCAATAAGACACTAGCTCCAATGGGCCTTGGACTTTTTTGTCAACTCTTGACAAGTCCAAAGTTACCATTAACTATATTTAATACCACTATATAAATATAGTTGCACTCTAGGCCTTATCTATAAATTATATCTCAAGACTTTATTATACATGCAACCCCTTCATAAAATATTCGTAGTAATACAAAGTCATGAATGTAGACTGCCACTTTGAAGATTACTATATCTTAATCCTTGAGTACCCGGTTTAATCCTTTAAGCTATTCATCATATATTTATGAAATCCAATTCCATAAATATATACTTTAGTAATTCCTTACTAAAGTGATTGGACCCAACTCTCTGAATAACCAAACCCATTAAACTTATCTCAAGGGAATATTTTGTATCTTTGTTAAGAAACTATGAATTCCATCTTGAGAATATATGTTCTATCAACACTAAATGTGGCTGCCCAACATACTGAGGTTTTGATTGTGACTTTAGATCTCACTCCTGATATATCAAAGCAACCTACACCTCATGATCAAATTCATTATTCTCTCAGGATTAAGAGTTCATGTAAATAGAAGTCATGAGATTTATTATTCATTTGACAGTCGTTAGGAGAATAATAAATCTCATAGCGGTCTAGTTCAATATGTCTTAACTCTTAAAACATATCAACATACCAACTAGAAGTCTCCACTTCCATGATCAAGACAAATCATCTTAGTTGATATGTTGTAGTCTTTGCAGATGAAATGCCCAATTTCATCACTGACTACGGACTACGTTTTGAGTTTACAAGGAACTTGTGATTTATATATTCTGTGACTAAATCACATAAATCACATACAATGCATCTCATGGATTATGATAATGTCCCATTAGTTCATTTATAGATAGTGTCATATAATTAAACAATTTAATTATTTATGACATGCCAATAAATTGGATTTTAGGGCATAAACCCCAATAGCCTTGACAGCCCAACCCTCTAACCTTTTTCCTTACCAGCCTAATCCCTACCCTTCCTTGATTCTTCCTCTCTCCCTCTTTCTCTCTTGTTATTTCACGCCCCTTTGTGTTTGCCAACCCCCTTTCCACTCTTCCTCCCTTCCTTTTTATATTCTCCCCTTAGTGGGGACCTAAATGATTACTTCTCCATCTTTTCCCACGTGGCCCTTACTTTTGCCCAGAATCCCTCGTAAATTGGTCTATTATGAAGATTCTCCTGAAACTTGCAACAGATGCCAAACAACATTCGATAGTGGATTCCTCTAAGGCACTAACAATGTTTAGGGGCTGATCCCATATTTGACTATTGAGTCTTTGGTCGTCCTTGGCTCGTTTGTTGACATCAGGCCGAGCCCAGTCCAATAACAACAAGCTATCCCCGGGTAATGATCCTATGTCTGTATATTATGGATATAAAAAAGGCATATAGCGGCAGTTTTAACCACTGCATTAGTATTTTTTTTTTCAATGAAAATAATTGTTTATGGAATAACCTATAGGTTATGATCTCCTACAGCGGTTATTAAAACCACGGGATAGCTTGCTCAGGTTTATTCCAACAACTTGAAGATCATAACTTATTATGTCACTTCTTGGCCAGTGTTAAAAACTGTTAGCATTAAAAGCGTCAGCATAGCCCAATTTGGTCTATACCAACACTTTATAGACCTATAACGGCAGTTTAGAAATGCCATTATAGTACAATATTTTTGTAGTGCAACAAGCCGATGGATGCAATGGACTCTATTATGCTTGCTCTACCACAATAGTTTTCACTAAATGAAGATTTATTGTTAGGTTATAGGCCTCATAATCGATCGCTTTTATGTCTCTAGTTATGCTTGTGAGAAAAAGGTCAATTGTATCCTTATTGAAGGAGACTCAACTATCTACTTGATGCTAAAGATGACACTGAGACACCTTTGGTGTTACAATGGAAGAGTTGTTAAGTAGTCACTTGGTAATCCAAGGAATAAACAAGGGGGATAAAGTGCAATTGGTATTATACGCTTGGAATTGACTATTGGAGAATTGAAGAGCAATTTCCCGTTCCAGACTATTTGTTAGGACATATGTGTTTCACTTGTTAAGAACATATGTCATTCTTTTATGTAATTGGCTAATCCTTTGACAAAACGCATTTTACTTGTATTTGGGTAGATCTAGGATGTGTTGAAATACTTCAAGAAACCATGTTTCAAGATCAAGTGTTGAAGCTTTCAAGTCTGTGCAAGAAAACAAGCTGAAAGTGCAAAGTTACTAAAGCTCGACAGCTAGTATGTGTCGAGGTTTAAAAAAGCTGTTCTGCCTTTGGCTCGACAGCTATCTTGATAGATGCTCGACAGCTTCTATCTGTCGAGGTTTATAAAATCTGAATTTCTAATTTGATTTCTTGGGATCCATGTTTATGTGTTTGGGCCTTCTTTTCTCCTAACCCTAGACATATAAAAGGATTGTTTTAAGGGCCGTCAAAGAGGACACAAGTTGCACAAGCATTGAGCAAAGTCTGTTCAAGTAATCTGTGACCGAAGATAAAGTTTTGCCTTAGTTCATCTCTTTTGAAGAAGTTGCTGTGTATGTGCACCTTTGGGTTTTGTGACCAATCATCTTCTTGATCTTCATTGTGGATGAACTGAAGAACTTTGCAGCCAACAAATCTCTCTATAGTTGGTGATTGAAGTTGCGTACTGGGATCCGCGCATTGGTTAGTCACGTACTTGGGAGCCGCGCACCAAAAGGGGAAATTGTCACTATAGAACAAGTCCAATTGGGTATTGGGGTAAGGGTTCAACTGTAGGTTGGTAAGGTACTTGGGATTCCTTTACTTGTAACCGCTTATTGTGATAATAGTGAAATTTCGGGAGTGGTGACCTGAAAATCACCTGGTGGGGTTTTTGCCGTCAGGTTTTTCCCATTCGTAAACAAATCACCATGTTATTTATTTTCCGCTGCATAATTAGTTTATTGGTGATTTGTTTGTGCTACCACGTGTTTGCATGTTAATTTGATTAATTAATAACTTGGCTAATTAATCAATTAATTTAATCACAAGGGGTCAATTTGTTTTTGGCCTATCGAGTGGTATCAGAGTAGGCACACTCTGATTAGGTTTTAGTCTTTGTTGTGTTGATCCATTGACCCCTGTTTGTCATGGATAGAGGACAATCGTTAATTATACCTCATTTATTTGATGGCACTAACTATGCATACTGGAAAGTATGCATGAGAGCTTTCTTGTAGTCTTTAGATGAGAAGGTGTGGCAAGCTGTAGAAATTGGCTGGACCAAGCCAAAGGAAGCGTCGGCCGATTGGGATGAAGCAAAGATCAAGGCGGAAAACTTCAACAGCAGAGTGTTGAATGCCTTATTTAGCGCGGTCACCAATGAGGAGTTTAAGAAGATATCCTTTACTGAAACTGCTAAGGAAGCATGGACCATCCTCCAGACAACCTATGAGGGTACAAAGGCTATCAAGGATTCAAAGCTTCAGAGGCTCACTATAAGCTTTGAAGAGATAAAGATGGAGGAGGATGAGTCGTTCGATGAGTTCTATGCTAAACTCAAGGATATAGTAAACTCAGTCTTCAATCTTGGGAAAACCATTCTCGAACCCAAGATTGTGAGGAAAGTGCTCAGATCTCTACCCAAGAGATTCCATGCTAAGATTACGGCGATAGAGGAATCAAAGGATATTGACAAGATTCCTTTGACTGAGCTGGTTGAAAACTTGCAGACCTACGAGCTAGGGCTATCTAGGATTGGCAAGTCGGGTAAAGGCAAGAGCATAGCTTTGAATGCAAAGAGCAGTGATACAGATGAGTCTTCCGATGATGAAGATTCTAAAATGAAGTCCTACATTAAAAGGCAGTTCAAGAAATTTATGAAGAATGCCAATGGAAGGAGTTTCGACAAGGACTGTAGTCAATCCAGTTCTTCTCAGTTCAAGAGCCAAGACAAAGGGAAGAAGGATGCAAAGGATGGCGGTCAGTACAGTGTTCCAGCAGGACCAAAGTGTTTTGGATGTCATGGCTTCAGACATATGAAGCAAGAATGTCCCACATATCTCAAGAGCATTGGGAAAAGTAAGACACTTGCTGCAACCTTGAGTGACACTGAGCTTGAGGATGATTCCGACGATGAGGATGACGGAATCTTGAATGCCTTCACTACCACAGTTAATCCTACTGAAGGGATTGTTGAAGACGTGGAAGAAGAAGAAGAATTGGTGGATTCTAAGTGTGAGAAGATGGATGATTAAGATGATATCCATACAGCCTAGGAGAAACTGTACAAGCTTTCTGAGAAGCATGAGAAACTGTATAGGCTGGCCACCAAGAAACTCAGTGATGTGGAACTTGATCGTGAAAAATTGTCCACAAAGTTTGATGAAGCTAATCAGACTATTGGAGCACTGAGATTTGAGAACAATTTCTTGGCTGAGAAGACCAAGAAGCTTGAAGCAGAGCTATTTCAAGTCAGAGCTCAATTGGAGAGGACTTCAAGTGCAAAGCTTGATGAGATGCTCAGCATTCAGAAATCTACTTCGGATTGAACAGGTTTAGGGTATGGTCTTTCTTCCTCTAATATTGCTTCTACTAGTAGTACTGTTTTTGTTCCTCCTGCTAATAATATTGAAATTGAGAACAATGATGTTAAAACTGAATTAGCCAGTGAGAACTTAGACAAGGGTAAATCTATCTTAAGAGCACCCCCTAAACAGGATAAGAAAGATGTTAAACACTCTAGGACTAAGAAGGCTAACTCTCAAAAGTATAAACAAAAGAAGCAGCATCTCTGTCATCATTGTGGAGCTGCCGGTCATACTCGACCAAATTGCTATAAGTGGTTAGCTACTCAACAGAGCAATGGCATGATAGCATCTGGAAGCCAAAATCAGTTTCAATCCTCTCTTGCTCCTCTTGGAGATCTTCTAAAAGCCCTCATGTTCCTTTCAAACTTGAACGGTTTCAATTCTTCCCCCTCACCGCCGGTTCAAAGGTTTAATCAACGGAAAGGTTCTTCCAAGGTGTGGAAGGAAAAGGGCTCCAAGTGATTCTATCACTTTCTTCTATCTTCTTGTTTTTGTTTGTTGCATTACTTGTGTGTTTTGCTTTACTGTTTTGAGTCAGTCTAGTTTTATGTTTTGCTTTGCTTAACATGTTTTTGTTTGTTTTATTTTTAGTTTTGCTTATTTTTTTTTTTTTTGATATTAAAAAAAAAATTGAAAAATCAGAAAAAATACAAAAACAATGTGTGTTTTGTGTACATTGGTACTTGTGTACCTTGGATGGCCATTGAAACAAAGTTTTCCAAACTTCATATCTTTTGTAGCTTAGATGAGCTTCTCTATGCACAACTAAGTAAGTGAGCTTTGTGGCTCGTGTTTGTGATGAGTAAGATTAAGTTATCTCTTGTACTTAACATTCGTATCACTCTTTTTGAAAGGTAGGACTAGAAAATCCTAAGAGAAAGGCATAAATAACTATCTCATCACTGTTGCCCGCCAATCATAATATGACACTTGTATGCTTCGGCATAGCAAAAGTGCAGTGTCAATGACATTTGTGTGCTTCGACATAGCAAAATTGGAATGTCAAATATCAATGAGTATTTCTTTTCTATCTCTTATATGCCCATGCATGATATGCTAAATAAAAGAAAAAATATGCAAAGAAAATAAAAAGCAAAAAGGTCAAAAATGCTTTAAATATGATTGCAAGCCTGTATTCTAGGAGATGTGGGAGTTATAGGATGTACCTCAAAGGTGATAGTCCCTATCAAACAGTTATGATTGTGTGTGAGTTAAAGTGATTTTCTCATATCTCAAATCGTCATAACATGTATACACTTATGTAATCTTGCGATGTTTTTCACACACAATACGCAATATTCTTTGTTACTCTTGATACATGTGCAGGTACAATGTGATTTGGCCATCACAAGGTTTTACATGTGTTAATGTATGCTCACTAAACTGTCTTGACTTGTTTTTGAAATATAAAATTGGTTAGACTTGTTTAGTGTGTGTGTGTGTTTTTGAGATCCATATGCTTAAAATTACTGTTGAGAGATGTTTTTGAGAGCTTAAAATGTTGATTGGATTAGTGTTTGAGTTGCATGTTGGATTGCATTCATGTCTGTGTTTTTCCCTTCTTGAAAAACTGTCTTTAAGCAATCTCAACACCTCCTCGATACCTTTCGACACCTGGACTATCTGTCGAGATTTTGAGCTGTTTCTTATCTCAATCTCGATAGCTTCCTCGACACTTGGTGGATCGATCGAGAAAGTTTCTGCCTCCTCGATAGCTTCTCGACAGCTGGTGGATCGATCGAGATTCCCTTATCGTGTCTGATGAACTCTTCCTCGATACCTCTTGACAAACTCATCCGTCGACGTTATGTTTTCTCGACACCTAGCTCGATACCTATCTCGACACCTCTTGACACCTATATCTGTCGAGAATTAGTGAGGATCTATATATATGTTCTGTGCGATCCGGACTTCATTCTTCTCCATCTCTCTCGATCTGTCAGTGGTTGTTCCTCTCCCAAACTCTCTATACTCACTCAAAACCTTAAATCCACGTGATTTTCGACCTTTATTTGCTTCAAATCACTTGGTATGCTCTCTTATCTCTTCATTCTTCATGCATTTCATGATTTGAAACCTAGGTTTTGGGGTTTTTGAAAAATTTTGGGGTTTTTCAAAATTGATGAGTGTTTATTGTAATTTTGGGATAGGTTTTCATTTACATGTGTTTAAAATCTCATGCACTGCATCACATTTGCATTGTAACAGTATTTTCATGCATTTAGATGTGTGCAATATGTTTGTGTGCTGGTAGGATCGGATTGGGCTGAGCCCATGATGCTTTTTACTTTGCATGTCACATGCTCATGTATTTTCATGCATATGTACTCTCTTTTCAATATATTTGATATATTTGAAATGCTTTTGGGACTTTTCTGATTGTCTCCTTCTCTCTCTCTCTCTTTCGTTTATGTTAGTCGTGTCTATGGCACCCAAATGTAAGTCTGCTCCGTCTCGGAACCCTCTTCGTTCTGGGGCATCATCTTCTTCTGATCCTACTCCCTCTAACATTTGGTTCCGTGATGAGCATGCCCAAAAGGACTACTCGAAGAATTTTTCTCGACGAGGTGTTCATTCGGAACACCGAGTCATTTTGGCGGACTTCGCCGACATTGACCTTCCCTCTGTCATTCATAGTCGGGGATGGGAGTCACTGTGTGACGTCCTGGTCACTTGTCCTCTCGTGCTTATTCAGGAGTTTTACTCCAACATGCACGGGATTGATTCTTCAGTACCTCTCTTTCATACTCGCGTTCGAGGTACGCGCTTTGCTGTCACATTGCAGCTTGTTGCGGATGTGCTTGGAGTTCCGAGGGTAGAGCATCCTGACTACCCCGGTTGTGAGTGTCTGAGGACTGTGTCCAAAGACGAGATGATGTCTGCCTTCTATGAGCACCCATTTGTTTGGGGTGAGCGTCAGTTTACACCACGTCGGCCTTTTGCTAAAGGTCCTAGATTCATGAACATGGTAATGACTTTTGTTTTGCACCCACTCTCTCACTATAACTCTATCACAGAGCCTCGTGCTCGATTTTTGCTTTCTTTGTTAGAGCACCTCACTATATTTTCCTTCACATTTTATTCTTTCCATCATAGATGTGTTTAGGGATACGGCTACCCGTGATAAGCTCATTTTCCCTTCAGCTATCACACGGATTCTATGCCATTTTTCTGTTCCTTTTCCCTCTTCTGATCACTTTTCTGTCATGTGTTTTGTTAGGGGGAGTGTTGAGTGCTGAGGGATGTAGTGAGGATATGATGTATCTTTTCTTTTCTTTCTTTTATAGATACTTTGTTCTTGTACATTGGGTCTTGTGACCATTTTTAGACATACATTGTACTTATCTTCTTTATATGTTGATGTATGTTTCTTTTACCTATCTTTACATGTGTTGTTTCTTTTCTCTCTTTAAATACATGTTTCTTATACTTGTATGCAATCTATTATTTCTGTTTCACACTTAGATGCCTTGATGAGTTTTGTTTAAAGTGTTTCAGAAATACAGGTTGTCAAAGTCTACTTGCCATAAACTCTCTTCTTGCAAAGTTTTTCAAGAGTTTGTGTTAGGATAGATTTTATTGTATTCAACAAGTGAATATGAATTGAGTGATTTATGACTTCTCTCATATGTTCATTTGTTTGTTGTGGCTTTGTCACAGATTGCCAAAGGGGGAGATTGTTAGGACATATGCATTTCACTTGTTAAGAACGTATGTCATTCTTTTATGTAATTGGCTAATCCTTTGACAAAACGCACTTTATTTGTATTTGGGTAGATCTAAGATGTGTTGAAATACTTCAAGAAACCATGTTTCAAGGTCAAGTGTTGAAGCTTTCAAGTCTGTCCAAGAAAACAAGCTGAAAGTGCAAAGTTACTAAAGCTCGATAGCTAGTATGTGTCGAGGTTTAAAGAAGCTGTTCTGCCCGTGGCTCGACAGCTATCTCGATAAATGCTCGACAGCTTCTATCTGTCGAGGTTTATAAAATCAGAATTTCTAATCTGATTTCTTGGGATTCGTGTTTATGTGTTTGGGCCTTCTTTTCTCCTAACCCTAGACATATAAAAGGATTGTTTTAAGGGCCGTCAAAGAAGACACAAGTTGCACAAGCATTGAGCAAAGTCTATTCAAGCAATCTGTGACCGAAGACAAAGTTTCGCCTTAGTTCATCTCTTCTGAAGAAGTTGCTGTGTATGTGCACCTTTGGGTTTTGTGACCAAGCATCTTTTTGATCTTCATCGTGGATGAACTGAAGAACTTTGCAGCCAACAAATCTCTCTATAGTTGGTGATTGAAGTCGCGTACTGGATCCGCGCATTGGTTAGTCACGTACTTGGGAGCCGTGCATCAGAAGGGGAAATTGTCACTACAGAACTAGTCCAATTGGGTATTGGGGTAAGGGTTCAACTGTAGGTTGGTAAGGTACTTGGGATTCCTTTACTTGTAACCGCTTGTTGTGATAATAGTGGAATTTCGGGAGTGGTGATCTGAAAATCACTCGGTGGGGTTTTTGCCGTTAGGTTTTCCCCATTCGTAAACAAATCACCGTGTTATTTATTTTCCGCTGCATAATTAGTTTATTGGTGATTTGTTTGTGCTACCACGCGTTTGCATGTTAATTTGATTAATTAATAACTTGGCTAATTAATCAATTAATTTAATCACAAGGGGTCAATTCGTTTTTGGCCTATCACTATTGATGCCAGGACAAGCTACAAT
The DNA here is from genome assembly GCA_019022515.1 of Quercus aquifolioides. Classification (NCBI taxonomy): domain Eukaryota; kingdom Viridiplantae; phylum Streptophyta; class Magnoliopsida; order Fagales; family Fagaceae; genus Quercus; species Quercus aquifolioides. The sequence goes on along the minus strand of CM032325.1, from coordinate 23,174,159 downwards.
GTACTACTAGGGCCTCCATTGATCCACGAGAATGGAGTAGTTCTATTAACTTTGCATCAATGTTTCAAATACTTTAGAATGGAGTGAGAAAGATGAACAATGACTTCCTTTTTACTGAAGCTAAGTTTCACTTTGCTGATGTAAAGTTCTATTTGGAAGATGATGTTCCTAGCTAGTGAATTCCAGTAGAGATCCCTTCCATAAGTAACAACATACAAAACATTAGATCCACTATTGCTAATGACTTGCTTGGCAAGACCTTCAAGAGTCATTGCTTCCTTAAAAGAATGTTTAGACTAGGAAAATGACGGTGTGAATAGATCTACTAGGGACTCCTTAAAATAGAAGGTATCATCAATGCCATATTTTAACCTTTTGATCCTCCGTTATGTGCCATTTTCACAACTCAAGGAAGGGAGTCACCATTCACAAAATGCTTTGAAGTATAAGGAATCATTTTAAGAAGTTCATGATAGAAGATGTCACCATGCTGAAAGAGAGTCATGTCATGACTTTGCAGATTTGAAGCTTCATAAGCAAAAGAAGTCCTCTTTGGTCTAGCTTTCCTAGCTCCTGCAATTTTGATAATAAGATCCTAGCATCCTCCAATAATCTGGTGATTAGAATGAATTCCTTTGTTGGGTCTGTCATGGTTTATCTTTGTTTCAAAAGCTTCCTTGAACCTGTAAATCAAAGATTGAGCAGTTAGTATAACTTCAGCGGGGTTAGGGGTTTTGCCATCATGAGTCACCATGTTCCTATGATTCCATATTGTCCAAAGGAAGGTGAAAATGGAGCAAAGATACTCCATCCTCTCTTGGTCCATCAGTTTGAATCTTAGGATAATATTGTTTAACCAAGCTTAAACACTAATATTGTCAAAGTCTGAAGTGTGAATGGCAAGAGTAGAACCATGCTAGCAAGCTCTAGTGAAAGTACAATGAAGAAACAGATGGGAAGTAGACTCTTCCTCTTCATTGCAGAAAGGGCATGTGCTTTGATGACAAATACCTCTGTTCTTAAGAGCAAGAAAGGTAGGAAGGCTGTCTTGCATGAGTTTCCACACAAAGAGATTCACTTTGTGGGGACTTCTCACCTTCCAAATTAGTTGCCATACCTCTATTTGAATCTGATGAGGTCTAACTTGAAAAGGAGATTTTGAGACCTCATCCTTATGAAGAATCTTGTAGGTTGTCCTAACATTATACTGACCTGTAGCTGAGTGTTTCCAAAGAATCTTATTTGAAACAGCCCCAGTCTTTGATATAGGAATACTCAGAATTTTTGAACATTGAGGTGCTGTGTAAATGGATCTAACCCGGTCAGCTTTCCACTCACCAGAATTGTGATTAATGAGGTCAGCAACTTTGCAAGTGATCAGATTGGAATTTTGTAGATAATGGCTAGGACAATTAAACCAATCTGAGTGTTGTAAAGGTATGTCTCTACCATTCCCTATCCACCTTCTACCTTCCCTCAATTTTGTGTTATCATGCTTGATTAAGTTCCTCCAAAACCAAGAGTGGTGAGGTTTAGGCACACATTCATGAATAGAACAATATGGAAAATACTTGGCTTTGAAGGTTTTGGCTAAAAGGGATTGAGGGTTATGGCTTATCCTCCAAAATTGCTTTGCAAGCATTGCTTGATTCATGAGGTTGAATTTTTTGAAACCTAAGCCACCTTCTTTTCTGTTTTGGCACATTTTATCCCAATGTATCATATGAAGCTTCTTAACACCCTGCTCATGCCCCCACCAAAAGTTTCTAATGACTGCATCCAATTTCTTGCATATAGTTTTAGGAACTTTGAAACAGGAAAAGGTACAGTGGTTAAGGTTTGAAGAACAGAAGTAATGAGAGTACCTCTACCAGCTTGGGATAATAGTCTAGCTTTCCAGCTTTGAAGCTTGGATTTTAATTTGTCTACCAAAAACTGGAAATTAGAAACTCTCTTACCTTTCAATTTGAAGTCAAGGCCAAGGTATTTACTAGGGTTTTGGACCAGATTAACCTAGAGAGAATTGGCTAAGGAAATTTGCTCATCTTCAGGCATATTGGGAGAGCAAAACAGGTCAGATTTGGCCAGATTGATATTCTGCCCTAACAAGTTACAATACCACTGCACAATATTATGAATATTTTGGAGGGATTTGTTGTCTTTTTTGAAGAAAAGTAAAGAGTCATCAGCAAAGAACAGGTATGTAAAGGTACAACCATTTCTACCTACATTAATCCCCTGAATAGCCTTGTTATGTTCAGCTTTCAAAAGAGCAAGAGATAGCACATTAGTAAACAACAAAAATAGATGGGGAGATATAGGATCCCCTTGTCTTAGCTCTTTTGAAGGTTTAAAAGTCTGAGTCATACTACCATTAACAAGGAGAGTAAACTGAACAGTTGAAACACACTCCATGATCCTACCTATCCATCTTGGGCTAAAATTCATGGCCACCAGAATAGCCCTCAGAAATTTCCAGTCTATCCTATCATATGCCTTACTCATATCAATTTTTAGAGCCCCATAACAATACTTCCTTCCTTTTTTTTTTAACAAGAATATCAAAAATTTCATGGGCAATAACAATGTTATCCGAAATGTTCCTTCCTTTGATAAAGGCATTTTGGTAAGGAGTGACCAATTGATCCATCAAAGGTTTAAGCCTATTGACAAGGATCTTAGAAATGACTTTGTAAATAACATTACAAAGACTTATAGGCCTAAACTAATTGACATTATTAGGGAAGGGTTTTTTTGGAATAAGGGTAATGAAAGTATGGTTAAAAGATTTGAGTAAGGAATCTGAATGAAAAAAAGGCTTGAACAGTGCTAAAAACATCAAATTTCACAGTATCCCAATATTCCTGATAAAAAAAGGCTGGAATACCATCTGACCCAGGTGCTTTGTGAGACCCTAACTGGAAAATAGTAGACTCAATTTCAAAATATGTGACAGGACAATCTAGAGCACAACTCTGTTGGCTTGACAAAAGGGGAATAGGAAGAGTTTGGATTTCATTCAAGATGCTTTCAAAAGAAGCAGAGACAGAACCTTTATAGGATTTTTGAAAATGGTCCACCAGTAAGTTCTCAATCCCTTTTTGATCCTCTATGACACTACCATCCTCAGTTCTAAGCTGCAAAATCCTATTCCTAGCCCTTCTCTGTTTCACAACAGTCTGGAAATATTTAGTATTTCTATCATCCAAAATTATCTAGTTGCATCTTGCTTTCTGAGCCCACATCATTTCCTCCCTATGCAACAGGGTTTCTAACTCCTCTCTAAACACCTTTTCCTTCCTCACATCATCAATAGTAATGATGGAATTTTGCATAGTTTGGAGTTGAGCTTGTTTGTGAGCAATATCATGTTCTAATCTCCCAAAAACTTCCTTATTCCAAGTATAGAAAGCCCTCCTCACATTTGAAAGTTTAGTCCTAAACTGATAAGCTCTAGACCCTGTGGTTCTAACACTCCAAGCTTCCTTCACTACATTTTTACATGAAGAATGTGATAACCACATTTGTTCAAAATGAAAAGGCCTTCTACGATGGGGTAGCTTAAAATCAAAATCTAATATTATGGCACCATGGTCAGAATGAACAATTGGCAGATTTTTTAGTGCATAATTAGGATAGGTGTTTATCCAATCTACACTTACAAAAGCCCTATCTAGTCTCTCCATTACAAAATCTCCCTATTCCCTTTTATTCATCCAGGTAAATCTTTGACCAGAAGCAGCTAACTCACAAAGAGATAATTCAGAAATAACATTATGAAGAGAGCCAGCCCCTAAAAGAGCACCCTGATTGAAAGAAAATTTATCATCATTGTTGAGGACTTGTTTAAAATCCCCAATACAAAGCCAATTAGGGTGTGTTAATAATTTTAAGTCCTTAAGCTTATTCCAGACATCCTCTCTTTTATCTAAAACAGGGTGGCCATAAACGAAAGTGATGGAAAGAGGTGTACCTTGTTGTCTAGTAAATCAGTGTGCACAAGATTCTTAGATGCATATATGATTTGGAGTCTCTAATTAGGCATCTAGGCAAGCAAAATACCACCACTTAGGCCATCCTTTGGGAGCTCCCAGCCATTAAAAAAACCACATCTACTCCAAATTTACTCTCCTTTATCCTTTGCAAGTCTAGTTTCCATAAGAAAAAGAACATTTGGCCTATACTCCTCGGCAATTTTCTGACACTGTAGAACTACAGAGGATTTTCCCAAACCCCTACCATTCCAACTCAAAACTCTCATGGCTACTTGGGAAGTTGAATAGGGTCAGCTTCCCTGAACCCATCTCGTTCTTCAGCACAAGGATTAACTGAATTTCCTTGGTTTTCAATAGACTTTGCAGTACCCTGATCACCATTATCTTCTGAACACAAACCTTCTTTCTGTTTTCCTAGAGCTTGACAACCCGTAAATAAACCACAAAGAATTTTCTATCTGATATTCCTCCCTATTTTCCCTATCTCTTTGCGAAATAGATTATTATTCTTCCTATCAGATGGAGTATCAAAACATTCATCACACCTAAGCTCCGATAAAGGGTAAGGGTCAAAGGTTGCAGAATTTGGTGTTGGTGGACTTGGGTCAGTTGGGATTGGATCCGGGTAGCTAAAAGTTAATGTATCTGGATTCAGCATGTGACACGAGCTTGGTCCAACCACAACAGATGAACTCAGAGGGTGATGAATAAGTATGTTGGGCCCACGAGGGTTGCCCACGGCCTGGGTTATAGGATTGGGCCTGGACCTGATTTAGCTGTGGGCCCCTACTTGACTCACCCCTCTCAAAATGTAGCCTCTCCCTATTCATTCAACGAACCAGAGAATCCACGAAGGAATCCGAAGACTCAGGGATTCGACCCCTATTCCATTGATTCGCAGGCAACACCTCAGGCCATTCTCTATTCAAAGAGTCAAGATTGAAAAGTATAGCTGTACTGGAATCACTATCTGTCTCATACTCCCAACCTTGATTATCCTTTAAAGTACCAGTTGTGAGAAATGGACCCTCACCTCCAATCCAAGACCATTTCAAAGCAGAGGATTTTAAAGGGAACCATGAGGGGCGTAAGGCAAACGTATCTCTAGCAGGGTGGTTCGTGTTTGGGTTATGGTGTTAGTTTGCAACACGGGGTGATTGATTTTGAATAACTTCCACAGGATTTTGGTAACCATGTGAAGAAACTGGTGAATTAGAAGGAGTGTTGGGGTTTGGACCATTACCAAGGTTCAGAGAGTTAGTTGCAGAGTTGAGTGAGGCCTGTACATTGTCCTGGTGGTTTAGGGGTTGAGGGACCGCTACATCTACATGAGAGATAGGATGACTCTATAATGGTACATGTGGAATAGAGCTATCCACTATAGGAGTAACTGGGTCTGGATAACGACGAAAGCTACTAGCATGTGTTTGGGATGATGAAGATGGTGATAATGGTTCAGGTATAGATGGATTGGGATTTGGTGGCTAGGGATGGGGTTGCATGTAGCCATAACGGATTTGGGTGGTCCACCTCCTACCCCGATTGTAGAAAGCCCTTAGGAAATTACCAAATTGGGGTTCAAGTGTATCATAGTTGAACCTTACCTGGTGAAGATTCTGAATACTGAACAAAGAAACAAGAAAGCAGAGAGAAATAGATTGAGAGAAAACAAAAGGCCAAAGAAGAGAGTTCTAGAATTCTATATTTCTGTAATGTAATCCCCACAACACATCACTGAGCTGTGCTAAGTATATATACATAATCAGAGAGAGAGAAAGAGAGAAAGCGTAAATCATGGAGGTAGTTATAACAGATTAACCACCTCTAACACATTATTATCACTACATTTAATCCTAAAATATCTGACTTAACCAAACGACAGTGTTTTGAGTTTTAGTGATACGGTGCGTTGGCTTCTTCTCACTACGACACCGTTTTCATCTTGCCTTTTGCAAGTCTGAGAGCATCTGAAGGTTCTTCGTCTTCATCACCAGAGATAACTTCATCCTCTGCTATCTTATGCTCTTCAAATACAATGCCGTTGCCTAAAGAGCATCATTTCTTCCTCATCCACACTTTATGAACATTGACTTCATACATGCCCAATCAAGCCACACCTGTTGCATAACTTGTACACCATCTCATATTTACACTGAATCCAAATTTTTGTCCCATCATCTAACTTTAATACAAATCCTGAAATAACAGGCATCCACGGGTTGATCCGAACTCTAATTCTCATGAACCTAATGTTACGAGGTATCCTATCCTCCCAGTCAATCCTCTAAAAAATACCCATTATCTAACCCATCCTCTCAGCCAATTCCAGATATTGGTACTCTAATGGCAGCCCATGCAGTAAAACCCAGATAAAGATGAAATTCAACTGAAGTCTATCAAGAACTAAATTTGGCCTCCATTTTTCTAACACAAATAATGCACCATCCACAGACCAAGGGCCTTCAGAGCATATATGATTTAGATCATCAATGTGATTCAGATCATCCATGAAGATCAACAAAAAGGGAGAATCAAGTGTTGCATGCGAGAAAATCCCAGAGGAAAGACCACAAGACGACCAACAGAAGGATGACAAGGAAAGGATAAAGAACAAAAGGAATGTCAACCTAGAAGAAAACAAAGAAAACGTGGAAAAAGAGAGAAACTTAATAAAAAAGAAGAAGCAAAAACACCACACACGCAAGTAGTGGGAGAAGGTAGGAAAGAGTAAAGGTGACCGGCTAAGTAATAAAAGACAAAGAAGTGGAGTGAAGAAAGAAAGCCAGAGGGAGGAAGAAAATGATAGGTAAAGAAGGACATAACGCCGGCACAAAGCCTTGAAGACTAAAGCTCTCTAGGAGAGTAGGTGGACACTAACAAATTTAGTCATGTCATGACTTTAACTTCATTAAAAAACTCTTTATTCACAAAACCATGTAGTGGATTTTTTAAACTATCACAAGCTTTGATAGAATATGATACTCTAAATAAACAGACAAAGGATTCTGACCAAAGGCTTATTATAGGCTTTTAGCCAAAGCAGGTTATGACTTTTCCAAATTTTAATTCTAAGAGCATTCCTATCAGGTGTGCCAACTACCAAATATTTGACATTTGGCACGCCAAACACCAAAAAATCCCTCTCATGAGATGTTCCAAATGTCATAATTTTGGCACGCATGAACAGTACCGTTCCATCTTTGGAATGGTATGGATTGAAAATGCTAAAAAATAAATAGTTTTTTTTATTCGTTTTCTCTCTCTTCCTTTATGACTTTATTTCTTCTCTCTCTTTCTTTTTCTTTTTCTTCTTTCTATCTCCATGACTCCCTTCATCTCTGTCACTCTCTTTTCCTTTTTTCTTCTTCTTTCTTCTCTAGAAACTTCATCTCTCTCGTTTTTTTTTTTGTCACTTTATTTGCACCTCTCTCTCTCTCTCTCTCTCTTCTTTTTTCTCCACCTAGATTGTTGCCATTGAGATCGGCTGTTGCCGTGGAGTTTGGCCTCATCTATGAGGTCAACTAGTGGAGATCGCATGTAAGTTTGGGATTTTATTTTTTATTATTTTTTTCTGGTTGTGGGTTTCATGTGATTGTGGGTGGTGGTGGAGTTGGGTTGATTCCATATGATTTGGGTTGTATAAATGGAGTTGATTCATCTCTTCATCTTTTTATATTTTTTTAAAAGAGTTTTGTGTTGATTTTGGGGATTTTTTTTTTAAAGTAGTATTGGGTGGTGGCAGGTTGTACCTGTGGGTGGTGGTGGCGGGCTGTGCTTGTGTACGGTGGTGGGTTTGAGAATTTTTTTTTTTTTTTTTTTTTTTTGGGGTTGTGGATTCCGTGTGATTGTGGGTGGTGGTGGAGTTGGGTTGATACCATGTGATTTGGGTTGTATAAATGGAGTTGGGTTGTATAAATGAAGTTGATTCATCTCCTCTTTTTTTTTTTTTATTTTTTTTTTATAGAGTTTTGTGTTGATTTTGAGGATTTTTTTTTTGAAGTAGTATTGGGTGGTGGCGGGTTGTACCTGTGGGTGGTGGCGGCGGGCTGTGCTTGTGTATGGTGGTGGGTTTGTTATAGTTCTGTGCTTGTGCTTGTGCTTGTGTAGGGTGGTGGGTTTTTATTTTGTATTTTTTTTATATTGATGGTTTTTTTATAAATATTTTTATATATTATTTTAATGCATAGTATTAAAAATAGAAGATGTGATGAATGGTGAATTGTAAAATGGTGTGTTGAAATAATAAAGTAGGTTTTTTGATGTGGCAAAATGGCATATTTATAGAACACCTGATGGGAATGCTCTAACAGTTCAAAGGTCAATGGGGAAAAAAGATGCATAGCCTAAGTGAAACACAAAGAAAGATGAGCACAAGGAGTATGACATACCTATACCTAAAACAGGATTTGGTTTCATGCTTGAGAAGTCAATATGAATATTGGTCGAGAAAAAAGACATGGCTGAACTCTCAGCACAGAGCTCAGGGTAGAAGAGATGGCAATGATTCTCTTAACCATACAAACAAAAAGGGTCATATTTCAATGAAATAGGGAATCTAGTCCACATTTGAGAATAGTCTATGATGAAGCAAGATTTCACCCCATCAGTTTGTTCCTCGTTAGTATGATGGACGACTTGGAATCCTGTGTCAAAGAAAGCACTCAATAGATAGTGGCACTGGTTTGGGGCCTGCCAAGGACCCTCTGATGCTTAAGTTAGCTTATACTATTTGGAAATCTATAATCTGCAGAGCAATTGAGTGGTTGTGTCTTTTTACCTGTCTTTCTTGCCTTATATAGCCTTATGCTAAGTTAATACTCAGTATAACGTTACATTGCAACTAGAGGAATTAATGCTCAATGATGGCCATTTAATCCCAATGCTTTCTGTTTGTAATCGACTCTTAATTCCACATTATAGGATGAGGATAACAGTTCCATGCTATTTATTGCTTGATCATTGAATGTTGTTTGGAATTAATGCACTTACGCTCGCCCATACTCTTACTCGTCATTGTTATGGACGGTTTGTGAGTGACAGACGATCATTTATATGCTACTCGTCAGTTGCCCCCTTGATTCCTTTGTCGTCCTTTGTCTGGATGAGCGAAGGAATATGGAAAGTCCTTCTTGGGTAGATCATTTTATTTGTGCCTCGAGATTCTCATCCCATCATATTTATTATGAGGCAATATCTTTGTCAGCTGATTGCCACGTTTCTTCTTCATGTTGGCCGCACGTGTGCTCTTTCCTTGTGTTTCTCGTGCATTGATTTTGCTTCCTTTTTTAGAAAAAAAAAACTTCTCATATTCTTCTTCTTCTTCATTATACATTGAGCTTGAAGTTTGAAACTAAAAGAAAGCTTCTGCACCTTCTGTACGATAAGACTCATTTTCCTCTAGATTCCATTAATGGTTGATTTTGCTTTCATTAGGCAGGAAACTCCTTCTGTTTCGTTCTTCTTCGCTAGGCTAGGAGTATTTCTTGAGTCTTTTGGTGGGCGCCATCCCCACGTTGGTTTATTTGTACCTCAAGATTGTGGGGCTTTTAGGCCTGTCTTGACTAGCCTTTTTCCTTTGATTCGTCGTTCTTTGATCGCTCATCATCTGGAGATGACTGCTATAGAGTATAGAGACAGTGACGTTAGGTCTAGTGAGCTAGAAACTAGTCTGTCATCGAGTGGAGAGTCTATTGATAAGGATTTTGAAATTGCAGTGTCAAAACCCTCGTCGTCTTCAAAACTCTCCTCTTCTTCAAAACCTTCTTCTTCTTCGTCCTCAATCCCTTTCCATTCTTTCTCTGAGTCTTGCCTTTTAGAGTTGTGACATCTGAAATCTATTCGAAAAAGGTTCCAATTCCCTGAAGGGGTTGTTATAAGGTTACCTCGTTCTAACAAAAATGCATTTTCCTTTGCTTATGGCGAGGTGAGTTTTTACAAAGCTACCTTTTCGTGTGGCCTTTGTTTCCCTGTTCATCCTTTTATTGTGAAACTTCTTTCTACTCCTAATGTCGCACCTGGCCAGTTCATCCCTAACGCATGAAGGATGATCATTGGCTGTATGTCGGTTTGGGTATATGTCCATGATGGGGACATGATCACCTTAAATGAATTTCTTCACTTGTATCGTTTGAAGGCTTCTACCCACTATGGGTATTTTGTGATAGGCCAAAAACGTATTGACCCCTTGTGATTAAATTAATTAATTAATTAGCCAAGTTATTAATTGATCAATTTAACATGCAAACGCGTGGTAGCACAAACAAATCACCAAATAACTAAATATGTAGCGGAAATTAAATGACACGGTGATTTGTTTACGAATGGGGAAAACCTAACGGCAAAAACCCCACCGGGTGATTTTCAGGTCACCACTCCCGAAACTCCACTATTATCACAACAAGCGGTTACAAGTAAAGGAATCCCAAGTACCTTATCAACCTACAGTTGAACCCTTACCCCAATACCCAATTGGACTTGTTCTGTAGTGACAGTTCCCCCTTTTGATGCACGGCTCCCAAGTACGTGACTAACCAATGCGCAGATCCCAGTACGCGGCTTCAATACCAACTGATAGAGAGGTTGGCTGCAAAGTTCTTCAGTTCATCCTACACGATGAAGATCAAGAAGATGCTTGGTCACAAAACCCAAAGGTGCACATACACAGCAACTTCTTCAAGAAGAGATGAACTAGGTCAAGAACTTCGTCTCTGGTCACAATTTGCTTCAACAGAGTTTTCTCAATGCTTGTGCAACTTGTGAACTGTTTGACGGCCTTTAAAACAATCCTTTTATATGTCTAGGGTTAGAAGAAAAGAAGGCCAAAAGACATATTCACGGATCCCAAGAAATCAGATCAGAATTCTGAATTTCTTAAATCTCGACAGAAAGGAGGTGTCGAGAAGTTGTCGAGCAGGTGTCGAGCTTACGGGCTTGAGACAGCATTCTTTAAGCTCGATAGATGCAGCTATCGAGCTTTAATGAATTTGCACTATCAGCTTGTTTTTCTTGGACAGACTTGATGACTTCAACACTTGATCTTGAAACCTTGTTTCTTGAAGTATTAAAAACACCTAGAACTACCCAGTTACAAGTAAAATGCGTTTTGTCAAAGGATTAGCCAATTACATAAAAGAATGACATATGTTCTTAATGAGTGAACTACATATGTCCTAACATTTTGAATTCTTGCCTTGGAATAGGGAGTCTAGAATTGTTCGTAGCTTTCCTACTTCCTTTTGTGACTGGAAGTCACGATATTTTTTCATTTTTGGATCTGGATGGAAAACCATGTCTCGCGACCTGTAGGGTGAGGTCTTGTGGTTGCTACGAAAATGGGAAATTCCCTCTCTTGGTGCGTCTTTCTACCTCTTTGTTAAACTAGTTGTTTTAACTTTACCATTCCCTTTTTTTTTTCTTGCTAACTTGTTTTGCAGTTTTTGATTGTCCTATATTGGAAGAATGTTATCAAGGACGAGTTCAAGATGCCCTCGAGTTTGCCCTCACAATCTACGATTTCGATGACCTATTTGATCCTTGTCGCTTATACGAGTGTTGCCTTACACCTGAACCTTCTGCATTTGTTTTAAAGAAGATTGCCCAAGAAGAGAAAAGTAGGTTTAACTCACCATTCTTTCTTATTTCCTCTTTCTTTATAGGATATCATCTTTCTAACCTTCTATCTTGCAGAAATGGCTACCAGGTACAGCAAAGACAAATACGCTCGTGTGAAGAGCTTGAAGAACGAGCCTTTGTCTCAACTTACTCCTGGATCAAAGAAATGTAAACTTGATGATGAGAAAGATGAAACTACTGCCCCCTTGTCTCTTTTTGGCACCTTGTCTTCTCCCACACCTTCGCTCGAGATGATAACCTTCACTCCCCCAACCACATGCTCCAAAAGGAAGGGTAAGGTTAGCAAGAGTGTTTGGGAAGACCCTGCCATAGCCCTTGGACGAGCTCACAACGTCATCATTGACGATGAGCTTAAAGGCCTCTTGTCCATTCCTTCTCATGAACTAGTTAGCCGTCACATTCATAAACTGGTGCAGGTATTTTACTTAGCTACTCTTTATTGCTCATTAAGTATTTACACCTGTTAAAAGTTTTAACCCTTCCTTCGTTTTTCAGGTTCTTGGTGAATCCCTACGCTTGACGATGGATTACTTGAATAGTGAAGAGAAGGTAGTGGTGGCCAATTCCAAGGTTGACTCAATTGAGGCCAAGAGCTTAAAGTTGAGGAAGGATCTGATCGAGGCTATGGAACAATTGACGAAGGCCAAGGAGAAGGTGAAGGAACATAAGGATGCGCTGAAGGTTGAGAAGAAGCTCGTCATTCTAAAGGACGAAGAAGTTCAAGCTGCCCTTCTGAAGACAGATGAGGAATGTGAGAAGGTGATAGCCAAGTTTCTTGAATTTGACCGCTTCTTTGATCTTTAGTTCGTGCAATACTTCAAGGGCTTCGAGCTTCTTCGTAGGTGGATGATAAAGCACTACAGCTAAGTTGCGGATTTTGCAAACTTGGACTTTGAAGCTATTGAATCGAGATCCTCGCCGACGAGGCCAATGAGAAGGAAGGTGAGACTGTTGCCGAAGCTCCTGATGTTGTTGAAGGAGATGATACTGCTATGGGTGATACTGCCGCAGGTGGAGTCACGGACGAGGCTCGTATGGACGTGGGCCATGTTGAGGAGGTCACCAGTGCTCTTTGAAAGAAGTTCTTTAAGTAACCTCATTTTTCTTTAACTTAAAAAAATGGGTACCTCCTGTTTTGAGGCTTTTAACTTAGAAACAATGGGCGCCTCTTGTTTTGAGGCTTTTGTTTTAGAAACAATGGGTGCCTCCTGTTTTGAGGCTTTTGGTTTTAGAAACAATGCACTCATTTAGGTTTGTTATGGTTTGAACTTTGAAGTTCTCTCACTTATGATTCATGCTCATTGTTTATAATTTTGCTTATGATTTTAACTTGTCACTTGAGTTTTCATCATTTTCTGTGATTTTAACTCGTCGTCAGAGTTATTATCATGCATATGATTTTAACTTGTCATTTGAGTTTTCATCATTATTTGTGACTTTTAAGTTGTTGTTTGAGTTATTACCATGCTTATGATTTTAACTCATCATTTGAGGTTTTACCATATTTTGTGATTTTAACTCGTTGTTGGAGTTATTACCATGCTTATGATTTAAACTCGTTATTTGAGTTTTTACCATATTTTTTTATTTTAACTCGCTATTAGAATTATTACCACGTTTATGAATTTAACTCGTCATTCGAGTTCTTATAATAATTTGTGATTTTAACTCGTTGTTAGAGTTATTATCACGTTTGTGATTTAAACTCATTATTCTAGTTTTCGCCATATTTTTCCATTTGAGTTCTTACCACGTTTGTGATTTGAACTCTTCGCTTGGTTTCGGGTACTTCCTTTTCATCTTTGAACTTAGTCTTGAAACTTTGTCAAACTTTATTGAAAAAGGGATGGCTTAGAGAGCTATATTATTTCATGCATCCTTATATACGAGGGGATTACAAGGAAATAACTGAAAATAACTTAATCAAAATACTTGAAGGAAAATAAATACTTATAGAAAAAACAATGAAATCTCGCTTATCTAATGCGTCGTCAGTCAAGGTGCTCTCATAGACAGAGCTTATTAAACCAGGGTATTTCTCATTGATAGTACTTCTTGAGATGTTCCACGTTCTAGGGACGTGGCAGTGGCTTACCGTCCAAGTCCTTCAGGTAATAGCTTTCTCTTCTGGAGTAACAGACGACCTTATATGGACCTTCCCAAGTAGGCCCTAGCTTCCCTTGCGCTAGATATCTAGTAGCTTGTGAGACTTTCCGTAGCACCATGTCATCGGGGTTAAACCTTCTAAGCTTCACCCTTTGATTGTGGTACTTTGGCATTTTTTGTTGATACCGGGCCATTCTCAAGGCTACGTCATCTATGACTTCAGCCAAACAATCCAAGTTGAGTCTCAGCTCGTCATTGTTTGTACCTTCGTCATAATGAGCTTGCATAAGACTGGATACTCCTACTTTAGTGGGAATAACTACTTCAGTGTCGAAGGCCAATTTGAATGGAGTTTCTCCTGTTGGTGTTCTTGTTGTTGTCCTATAGGTCCATAACACCCCAGGTAACTCTTTGGGCCATGCACCCTTTGCCCCCTTAAGTCGTGCTTTGATAAGCTTAAGCAAAGTACAATTTGTTACTTTTGCTTGCTCATTAGCTTGTGGGTGCCCAGGTGACGAATAGTGGTTATGTATCCCCAGTTCTACACAAAATTTCTTGAATTTTCGGCTGTCAAACTACCGACCATTATCAGAGATGATTGTCTTAGGGATTCCAAACCTGCAGAAAATGTTCTTCCAGACAAAGGTCTGTATCTTGCCTTCTGTGATTACTGCTAGTGGCTCTGCTTCGACCTATTTGGTGAAGTAATCAATGGCAATGAGCAGAAACTTCACTTGCTTCTTCCCCCGAGGAAATGGACTGACGATGTCAATCCCCCATGTGGAAAATGGCCATGGTGAGGAGATGCTCGTCAGTAATTCCCCAGGTATATGCTGCACATTTCTGAATCGCTGACAGTTATCACATTTCTTGATAAGTTCAACTGTGTCTTTTTGCATAGTTGGCCAAAAGTAGCCTGCCCTAACCATCTTTCCCACAAAAGATCGAGGTCTTGAATGGTTACCACATATGCCTTCATGTATTTCTCGCAACACATACGTTGCTTCTTCAGGAGTCAGGCATTTCAGGTATAGCATCGAGAATCCTCTCTTGTAAAGTTCACCATTCAAAATAGTGAACCTTGCTGCTCTGACTCTGACCTTCTTTGCTTCTGACGAGTCAGATGGGAGTTGGTCGTCTCTGATGTAAGATAGGATTGGGTTCATCCAGGTGTCTGGTTGCTGAACTGAAAGGGTTTGTAGTCCGTCGATACTGGGGATTGTTTGGACTTCCATGAGCAATTCTGTCGTTGCTGAGTCATCTTCAGTTGACACCAGTTTAGCGACCTCATAAGCAGCTGAGTTGTCTTCCCTTGGGATTTGTTCGAATTTGACATCATCAAATTCGTCAATGAGTTGAATCATCAGCTTGAGGTATTTCTTCATTCTTTCTTCCTTTGCTTTGTATTCGTTGGTTATTTGCCCAACAATCAGCTTAGAATCAGTCCTTAATCTCAAATTCTTGATCCCCAGGTCTCTTGCAATTCTCAGGCTAGCAAGGACTGCTTCATACTCTACCTCGTTGTTTGTTGCTGGAAACTAGAGTTGAACCCCATACTTAAGCATGTCCTTCTCGGGTGACGTCATAATGATACTGACGCCTCCAAATCCTGCAACAGACGAGCCATCTGTGCAAATCGTCCAATACTCTACTTCCTGATCAAGGTCTGGAAGAGTGAATTCTACAATAAAATCCACTAAAGCTTGAGCTTTGATTACTGTTCTTGGCCTGTACTCAATATCAAACTGGCTTAGCTCAACAGCCCATTGGACCATGCGACCGGTAGCGTCTGGTTTGCTCATAGCTTTTTGGATTGATTGATCCATCATAACCATGATAGCATGGGCTTGGAAGTATGGACGAAGCTTTCTTGAAGCCACAATTAATGAGAAGGCCATCTTCTCCATGCATGGGTACTTTGCTTCGGCACCTTGGAAAGACTGACTTGTGTAATACACGGGCCGTTGTATCTTAAATTCTTCACGAATCAATGCTAAACTGACGGCTATTTGTGATATAGCTAAGTACAAAAACAAATCTTTTTCTTCTACTAACGGGCTTAGTAATGGGGGCTTGGCCAGATACTCCTTGAGGTTCTGAAAGGTTGCCTCGCACTCGTCCATCCAATGAAAAGCCTACTTAAGAGTTTTAAAGAAGGGGAGGCACTTGTCAGTGGCCTTCGAGACAAACCTGTTTAGTGTTGCCATCCACCTTGTCAGCCTTTGCACCTCCTTGACTGTCTTGAGAGAAGTCATTGTTGGGTTAAAATTAATTGACCCTTTGCAATTAATTAATTAATTACCCAAGTTAATTAATTAGATCAAATTTCATGCAATAGCGTGGTAGCACAAACAAATCACCAACTAAAATAAATGCAGTGAAAATTAAATTTGACATGGTGATTTGTTTACAAATGGGGAAAACCTCCGAGGCAAAACCCCACCGTGTGAATTTAAGGTCACCACTCCCAAGAATCCACTATTATCAATCACAAGCGGTTACAAGTATAAGGAATCTTATCAAACCCTTTGGCCCATCCCGAAATACCAACCTACAGTTGAACCCTTACCCCAATACCCAATTGGACTTGTATTGTAGTGGCAATCTTTCCCTTTAATGCACGAATCCTAGTACGTGACTAACCAATGATGCACAGATCGCAGTATGTGACTAACTCCTTTGCATGAATCCCAGTACGTGACTAACTACAGTAACTTGAAGAGGTTGTTGGCTACAAAGTTCTTTAGTTCATCAACAATAAAGATCAGGAAGCTCCTTGGTCACAAAACCCTTGGCGTAAAGACATAGGAGCTTCTTCAGAGAGAATAATGAACTAGGGCACTTTTTGCATGCGCAACAGCCTTTAAAATAAGCCTTATATATGTCTAGGGTTGTGAGAAGAGAAACCCAACACATACACATCAGCTTGGGCCAAAAATCAGATCTAAAAATTCTGATTCCATAAGTCTCGACAAAAACAGCTTGTGTCGAGCTTCAACATTAAATCTCGATAGAAAGGATTCTGTTGAGACTTCTGTTGAGCTTTAGTGAACAACTCTTTCTTCACTTGTTTCTTGGTCAAATCTTCATGGCTTTAACACTTGACTTGAACTCTTGATTCTTGAAGTACTAAACCCATCCTAGATCTACCCAATTACAAATAAAGTGCATTTTGTCAAAGGATTAGCCAATTACATAAAATATGTCCTTAACAGTCATGTTAAGTATGGCTCTGATCTTTTCTGGATTCACCTCAATTCCTCCCTGAGATACCATGAAGCCTAGGAATTTTCCTGATGAGACCCCAAAAAGACACTTCGTAAGGTTGAGCTTCAGTCTATACCTTCTCAAAGTATCGAACATCTCTTAGAGGTCTTCAAAGCGGGTTTTGGCCTCCTTGCTTTTTATGAGTATATCGTCCACATAGACCTCCATATTCCTGCCTATTTGCTTGCTGAACATCTAGTTTACCAATCTTTGGTAGGTGGCACCTGCGTTCTTCGATCCGAATGGCATGACTTTATAGCAATATAGGCCTTGGCTAGTGACGAACGCAGTTTTCTCCTGATCTTATTCCTTCATTAGGATCTGGTTATAACCTGAAAAAGCATCCATAAAGGTTAGTAGTTCATGACCAGCTATTGAATCAACGAGCTAGTCAATTCTGAGAAGGGGAAAACTGTCTTTGGGGCATGCATTGTCTAAGTCGGTGAAATCCACACACATTCTCCATTTTTCGTTGGACGTTTTTACCATGACAACATTGGCAAGCCATTTGGGATAATAGACTTCTCAAATGAATCCAGCAGCTAAAAGCTTTTCCACCTCTTCCATAACTGCTTTATTTCGCTCTAGAGCGAATACTCGTCTCTTCTGTTGAACAGGTTTCTTTGTTAGGTCGACATTAAGACTGTGCTCTATTACTTGTCTGTCAATCCCTGACATATCTTCATGGCTCCATGAAAAGACATCCAATTTCTTTTTCAAAAACTTCACTAACTTGTCCTTCAAGGACCGTTGGAGCTCTTTTCCTAACTTGCTAGTTTTGGATGGGTCTCCTTCCACGAGCTCGATGTTTTTCGCTTCCTCCTTGGGCTTGGCTGGTTCTTCTTCTACCATCCAAGTGTGATTTTCTCTAGACGCCAGGACTGCTTGGTAACATTCCCTAGCTAAAAGTTGGTCTCTAGTGATTTCTCCAATCTCGTGGGGGGTCGGGAATTTCACTTTCAAACAGTATGTGGAAGTTGCTGCCTTAAGGCGATTAAGGGTTGGTTGTCCAAGAATCATATTATAAGACGAAAGGCAATCGACGATCGAAAAGTCTACCATCCTTGTCACCTGAGCGGGGTAAGTCCTTGCTGTAATCTACAATGAAATGATGCCTTTTTAATAAACACGGTCTCCACTGAAACTGACCAGCGGGGATCCAAAGGGTCTGAGGTGTTTTGGATCCAACTTCATCTGCTAGAAAGCCGTCATGTACATTACATCTACCAAGCTTCCATTATCCACCAGCACTCTTCGGGTTTTAAACCTTTCAATGGTTAGCATAATGACAAGGGGGCTATCATGTGGCTGCTTGATCCCCTTCACATCTCGCTCAGAGAAAACAATGTCGCCATTCCCAGTACGATGATGTTTTGCTATTGGGTGTTTGATATGAACACTGTTCACTTGCCTTTGGACTGCCTTTCTTAGGGATTTATATGATCCCCTGACGACTGATCCTCCGGTGATCGTCCTTATCTATCCCACGATTGGCTTGAGATAGTCCCGATCTTTCTTATGGTCATCAATATACTTTCTTAACAAACTTTTGAAGTTTTCCCCTCTGGATCAACTCCTCTATCTGTTCTTTCAAATCTCAACACTGTTTAGTATAATGACCATAGTCCGTATGAAAGCAGCAGTATTTCTTCGTATCTCTTCGTTTTGAGGATGAGCTCAATGGTTTGGACCATTTCAGTACAGGATCATCCTTTATCTGCATGAGAATCTTGTCCACGGGCTGTAGCAAAGGAGTGAAATTCAGCTTTTTCTTTGATGATGTGTTCAGACCACTTTTGTTGGTCTTGGCTTCCCTGAGTTTGTCTTTACGATCCCTCTTCTTACCCTGGGACTTAGTGTTTTCTTCCTTCTTTCGCTTGTCTGTCAGTCCCTTTGCAGTCAGTGCGTCTTCCCCATTCATGTATTTTTTGCTTTGAACAACAGATCCGTCATTGAAGTTGGAGGAGTCTTCCCTAGAGAGAAAATGAGGTTAGGATTGTTCAACTCAGCCTGGAAGGTCGTCATTATCACCTGATTATCTGCTTCATCAATTTCCAGAACAGCTTTGTTGAAACGCTTCACATATTCCCTCAGGGTTTCTCCTTCTTGCTGTTTTACGGTTAGCAGATAGGAGGTGGGGCTCTTATGGCATTGACCCCCCATGAAGTGATAGACGAAGAAGTCACTCAGCTGGTCAAAATTTGCAATGGATGCCGCGGGCAGTTTACTGAACCACACCCTTGCTGCTCCCCTAAGGGTTGCCAGGAATGCCCTGCAAATGACTTCATCTGGGGTCTACTGGAGGCTCAGAATTGTTTTGAACACCCCTTTATGATCTTGGGGATCCTTAGTGCCATTGTAAACTTCCAGCTGAGGGAGATGAAATTAAGGAGGTAAGTGGCACTCCAAAACACTGGTAGTGAAGGGTGAGTCTGTCCTCTTGATCATGCCATCAAGGTTTATTGCTGCCTTATCCTTTATGGCATTTTTGACTTCGTCTAAATCCTTCCTCATGTTCTTCATCATTTGATCACTACCACGAGTTGACTGTGCGATGTGTTCTAAAATTTCCCTTATGCTATTCCCTAGACTCTGGGCCTCGTCGTCATTGTCATTGCGATTGCATCGAGACTGCGATATACTCGTACCCTCGGGATGCACCTTTTGCTTCAACTCTTCATTCTGTTCCATCAATTCTTGCACATTAGCCGTTAGTGCTTGAATTTGTTGGGCCATTACCACTAGATCTGGTGGTGTGGTCGTAGCCGAGTCCATCGGTTCTGAGGAACTTAGTCAGTAGAGAATTCAACAGCTTATGGTCAGTATTTCCCCGTAAATGGCGCCAAATTGATGAAGCAAGATTTCACCCCGTCAATATATTCCTCGCCAGTATGATGGACAACTTGGAATCCTGTGTCAAAGAAAGCACTCAATAGATAGTGGCATCAGTTTGGGGCCTGCCAAGGACCCTCCGATGCTTAAGTTAGCTTATACTCTTTGGAAATCTATAATCTGTAGAGCAATTGTGTGTTCGTGTCTTTTTACCTGTCTTTCTTGGCTTTATACAGCCTTATGCTGAGTTAATACTCAGTATAACGTTACACTGTAGCTGGAGGAATTAATGCTCAATGATGGCCATTTAATCCCAACGCCATCTGTTTGTAACCGACTCTTAATTCCACATTATAGGACGAGGATAACGGTTCCGTGCTATTTATTGCTTGATCATTGAATGCTGTATGGAATTAATGCACTTATGCTCGTCCATACTCTTACTCATCATTGTTATGGACGGTTTGCGAGTGACAGACGACTGTAGACACTCAATTTTGCACCCATGATTTAATCAAGGAAGATGACTGGAGTGACCATCCATGTACAAAAAAAAAAAAAAATCATTCTTGCATCACATGCACCATTTTGTTCTTGCATCACATGCATCAATTTGTTCCTACATTGTATGCATTAATTCATTCATTGCATATCATAAAAATGATCTTGAGATTCTAACGGTTGCAACGGTGTTTCCGGTTTCTGAATCAGACCACCGGATTGAAAGATATCGCATGATCAAGTTTGCACGGTCAGCATGCATTGTGTCTAGGTAGAATCGACTGCACATGATTAATTTAAATTAATTCTGATTGGTTAAGCAATTAAAATTAATTAGATAATTTTGTGATTGGTTGATAATTAGTGTTTAAAATATGGATGCATGCATAGGAATAAAAGGGATGATTGGATAACATCAAAATTGGGGATAATCTGAACATTATCAAGATTTATTTTAAGAGATTTATCCACAAGATAATTTTTCTTAAAAAGCCTGAATTATGCAGAAAAGAGACAAAAAATCATAAACGGAAGTTGAGAACACGTCTAGGTACAAGGACCGGCCAAGAAACCCTAGAAGGAGAGTCCAAATGGCACCTGAACACGGAAGTGTGTTCGGCCTCCAAGAGCCAATTCGGCACTTTTGGAGTGCCGAATAGCACTCTAAAAGTGCCGAATTTCCCTTGGTTGAGCTTTGGCCCAATGGCCTTCGGGTGACGATAATGCACACCATTTTCGATCTTTTCGCTAAAGGATGCGGCTGGATTCAAACCCTAATAGTTCGTACCTATTTTTTAGAGTCTTCTGGCCTCTATAAATAGAGACTGAACCTCATAATTCAACACCTTTTTTTTACGTTCTGAGAGGCATACGTTTTTTACTCTCAAATCACCCATATTTTCTTATCCCCTCTCTGAGTGTTGCTGCTTAAATTAGGGTATTTAGGTTTCAAAAAGAATTGAAAAAATTTCTTTGATCCCTAAAACATCCTCTCAAGAACAAAGTGTGCTCATGCAAGAGGTTGTTTCCTTCACCCTATATTTTTCTTATGCTATAATGATGAATGTTCTTTTATCCATGAATTGTAAATTGTTGTTTTGTTAAGGCATGGTTGTTTTTTATGTTATTGTTATAATCTTTTTCTTGAATGTCAATAAATCTGCATGTGAACAATTATTTTTCTTAAGACAAAACAGACCTGCATCTTTATAAGATGTAGATTTGAATTTTTCTCAATACAAAAACAGATCTGCATCTTTATAAGATGTAGATCTAAAATTTTCTCAATAATAATAAAAAAAAAAAATAAAAATAAAAATAGATCTGTATCTTGATTAGATGTAAATCTGAATTTTTCCCAATATAAAAAAGAAAAAAAGAAAAAAAAAAAGATC
Organism: Quercus aquifolioides; assembly: GCA_019022515.1. Classification (NCBI taxonomy): domain Eukaryota; kingdom Viridiplantae; phylum Streptophyta; class Magnoliopsida; order Fagales; family Fagaceae; genus Quercus; species Quercus aquifolioides. The sequence continues at coordinate 23,152,432 of CM032325.1, read as the reverse complement.
TGCGTCTTTGTAAGATGTAGATCTGAGTTTTTCTCAATATAAAAATAGATCTACATCTTCCTTAAATGTAGATCTGAGTTTTCTCAAACAAAAAGAGAAATTTTTCTCAAATCAAAACTGATTTACATCTTTCTGAAGATGCAAATATGATTTTCTTAATACATGCAAAGTGTTAAAATAAAGAAAGAGATTGTGTATTATTGTGTTTGTGTTTATTTTAATTCATGATTGCATAAATTTGGACTATGAGTGAACTTCTTAAAAAATCTTTTTCATTCTTTGTAAAACATATAACAAAACAGATCTGAATTTTTGCCATAAAAAATCACTTTTTTAAATATAACAAAACAAATCTGAATTTTTGTCATCAAAAACACTTTTTTTTAATACTACAAAAACAAATCTAATATTTTGACAAATCAAAATCATTTTTTTTAATCATTAAAACAGATCTGAATTTAAAAAAAAAAAAAAAAAAAAACCAAAGAAGAGATTTCATTCGTAAATAAATTTGTGTGATTTAATTTTTCATTCACATGTTCAACATATCATGCATGACATGCATAGCATAGTACATTGGTCACAAGAGTCTAGAAGACCAGACTTTGTCTAGGCGGAATGGGTGGCTAACACCTTCCCATTCCGTAACCTAGCCTCTGAATTTAGGTTTTTGGTTTAGTAGATCTAGCCTTGTCTTCGTTTGTTTTGGGTAGAATGTAACTAGGACAACAAGTCATGTAAATATTTGGTAGATTGTAACTAGGACCCAAAGCTATGTAACTTTTCAATTTTCTAGATATGTAATTTTTATTCAATTAGTGAATGGAACTATTCAGTCATGTATTTTGTAATTAGTATTTTTTTCTTATTTTTTTTTTAAAGAAAAATAAGTGGCGACTCCATACCATTTACCCAAAAAGAGAGGTGCCCCAAAAGGTACCCGAATCTCTTTTTTGAGGGACAGGTCTCTCACAGTGGTGACTCAACTGGAGATGTTGAGGGCTAGGCTTCGTATTACACTTAAGTGACCAAATATTTACTTTTATTTTGCATGGTCTTGCATGATATAGTTGTTTGTTTGTTTATTTATGTTTGATTGGATGTTGTATTTTGGTGTATGATATTTTGTTGTTTGTTTTAATTGTTAAAATCTTTCCCTAACTGTCATAGTGTGCGCCATCCAAACAACAATGTATGCACCCTTTTCAACAATTTTGTGGTGGTAGTAACCATGGATCATCGGTCTTCATTAGATTCGGGTATCTAGTGGTGAACTCACCAACTCATATCCTAAAGTCACTGGATCATTTCCTGCTAACTGTAAAGGACAAACCATGCCGCTTGGACCAACACAATGTTCATTACATTACAAGTTGGGAGGTGTAACGTCCTAGCTATGGGAAACAATGAAACAACAAACCCACCCTACTTCATAATGACTTAGAACCTATCCTTAGGTCAGTCTAGGTAAAAATTGCATTGCATGTTGTGTGTGTTTGTTTTGATTGACTGATGGATGTGGATGGGGTCTTAGCTTTGATTAACCCGACCAAGCCTGTCATTAGGGGAGAATTTGGTCAATATCTAAAGGAAGGCTACAAAGAGAACTAAAGCCCGACACTCAAGCCAGTAGCTCTAGCTCCAAGCCTGTCACTCCCATCACAATACTGAAGCCTTTAAGCATAGAAGAAACTCCACTGCTGCAATATCACAACCCCATCTTTAACCTCCAAGACAGTTCAAGCCACAAGAAGTTTGAAGCCCCTAGCAATATGGCAAAAGAGGGAGAACACCCAAACATAGAGGAACCTATGAACACCTAAGAGCTACTCAACACTATGGTAGCTAGTTAGATTCAACTGAGCAAAGATATGAATCGTATGATGCAACAGTTTCAGAATTTGAAGAACAATCAAAAGGGGGACAATACTGATCATGATCCACCAACCCTAGAAAGTGAGAAGAAGATCAATGAAAGGATGAATAAAATGGAGGAGATGATTAGAAGAGCCCGCAAGATGGAGGAATTTATGGACTCCGATTCTCTTTCCCGATTCCCCAATGCAAGGTTGCCACCCAAGTTCAAGATGCCAAATCTAGACAAGTTTGATGGGACCGGCTACCAAAGTCTCATCTGAAGATGTATGTGAGGGCCATGCTGCCCCTAGGAGCAACTAAAGAACTACTTGCTCAAATGTTCCAAAACACTTTGATTGGAGCCACTTTTAGGTGGTTCCTCAACCTGGATGATGCTAGAGTAAGAAGTTGGGAGGACATCTGCTGCGAGTTTCACAATCAATACAAGTACAACATCGAGGTGGATGTGACAAGGAGAGATTTGGAGACCACTAAACAACTGAAGGAGTCTTTTTCCACCTTCATAACCAAATGGAGAGCCAAGGCAGCCTAGATGATCACAAGACCTAGTGAAGAAGAGCAAATCTAAATGGTGGTGAAGAATTTGTTACCCATATTCCGCAAGCATCTTTTTGCCCAATACTTTCCGAACTTTAAAGCCTTGATCATAGCTGGTACTCAAGTGGAAGATGCTATCAATAATGGCATGTTAAAGAATGAAGAAGGCTCCGTTTTTGAGAAAGCTGCAACCCATACTACCAATGAGGAGGCAATCAATGTTGTAGTTCCCTAAAAATAATCAACTGTCAATTCTAGGCCACGAAGAAAGTTCAATGAACTCCACATGCCTATGAGCCAATTGTTTGAAAAGCTCAAACTTGAAGGGCATCTTGGCCCACTTGAACCTCGACCTCCTCCAAGCCCACTGCCTAAAGGTTACAAGTCACATGAGTTTTGCAAATATCATCAAGAACCTGGCCATCAAACAGACAAATGTATCAATCTGCAACATGCCATTCAAAATCTGATTGATCAACAAGTCATCACTCCGCCTTCATCAGCCAGTAATCCTGACTTTGTTTGAATTTTATTTTGCAAGTTTTTTTAGATTGACTCTTTGGTTTATTGTTTATTTAGGATTTACATTCTAGTTGGTTATTTGCTTAATAAAGTCCATGTTGAGTTTGATGCATTTGATTCATCATGTTGTTCATATGTACATAAAAAAAAAAAAAAAAAAAAAAAAAACAAAAAAGAAAAAAAAAACCTTTTGGACTAGGGGCACTGGGCCTTCAAAGAATCCAAATTTTTTCAAAAGCCTTCTTTTCAAAAGAACACAAGAAGATCCATTTGACAAAGCTTCTTCCAGGTCATGATGATTAATTGCTCTACCAATCAATTTGTTCCAAAGAGGGAATTAACTTCATTCAATTCATGTAAGGACTTTTGCTAAACATTCAAAATATGATAAGAAAAGGTCCTAAAAGGCAATCAAAGAAATACATCCATTCATCCAAATTTCTTAAGCCACATACACTCAATCCCAATCTCTTAAGATTTTGCCATATCATTGGAGCAGTTGAACTCTTATTCCAAGAATAACTTATTAAAAGAGTTTAAGTTGCTGTGCTTACTAGAAAGCATCACTAGGGATAGGAGGCCGCCTTCGATAACCCACATTATTCCTTGACACCTATTACAATAATTATCCATTGCTAGCCAACTTGAGCCTTTAAACAATTAGCCTGTTTTTCAATGAACCCACTAAAAACTCAAACCTTGGGTGGGAAAATTAAGTATGCATGCTTAAATCTCAAGATGAGGAAGTATTGATGTTCAAAAGAGGAGAGTTCATCAAGTTTAGAAAAGAGAGTTCATCAAAGAAAAGGGATAGTTCACTCCATCAAGCTAGGTAGGAAGGAAATCCATCAAGGAGAGATAAGATTTTGAGAAAGTATCAAACTATGAGAAAAAAGAGGAGGCCATCAAGCTAGAAAAGACTTCAACAAAAAAGAGAGAGAAGTGAATGCAAGAATTTTCATCAAGTTGTGAGAGAATACTGATTCATCAAAAGAAACAAGAGAGATGAGATTCCATGAAAGATCATTCAATTTGAGAAGGATGAGCAAAAATGAAGATTCATCAAGAGAAGAAATTTAATCAAATTGAGGAAGATGAGGAAAAGAAAAAGTAAGACACATTTCATAAAAAGAAAAAGAAAAGAAAAAAAGAAGGTGTGTTCAGTCAAGTCAAGAAAAATGAAAGTGCATTAGAAAAGATAAAAGGGTATCAAGGAGAAATACAAATTCATCCAGGAAAGATGGAAGTCTATCAAATTGAAAGAAAAAATGCAGTTGAGTGAAAGCCAATAAAAATCCAAAAAAAAAAAAAAAAAGAGGTAGGTTGAAAACCCGAAAAGGCGATCTATGCAAAAGGAGAGTAAAAAAGAAAAAAAAAAGAGAGAGAGTGAGAGAGCTTGCTACGTTGAAAACCCGAAAGGGCGGCATAGGCAAAAGTTAAGGCAAAAAAAAAAAAAAAAAAAACCCTCATCAATGAACTATGTGATGACCTGATCCTTTTATAAAGAGGGTACGTAGGCAACCATGCATTGGTTCGGTCACAATTTCCCAAAACCCACCTTTTGCCATTAACCAAAATTACCAAAAATTCAACCATTCCATTAAACCATCTCATTACACAAAATCCCAAAGCCCAAACCCTAAACCAAACCATAAAAATTCCAAACCCCAAAAGTCTACACCTTAAACAGAATCCATAATCTGCAAATTCTAAATAATTCCTAAACATAAGAGTTTTTACATCAACTTCTAAAATAAACATGTTCAAAGCCAAAAAAAATAAGAAGATCACTATGTCTTCAGTCTTTTCTTTTTCTGTTGATCATCAATTTCTTCTGTGATAGGTACTTTGTCAGCATTGTCCCTTCTTTTGAATTCATAATTGTCTTCATCGGGTCCTTCTCGGTTGTCTTTGAGAAACTATTCTCTCATAGCAATCCTTTTAGCTTCCTTGTCGACAATATTGTTTATCAACCAGTTAGAATATTCTGTAGTCATCTTGTGGAAGTGCACCTTGACAAAAGATTAGTCCACTCGGTCAGCCATCTCTAGACCCAATAGCTTGTTCTGTACAGAAGTAGGATTTGTGTCCACAGGAGAGAAAGGTCTTCTTCTTTTGCCACTAGGTATTCCTTACTCATATTTGAATTGCCTAAAGAGTCTGTCTCCTTTGTAGAAAGTTGCTCTCTGCAATCCAATAAGGAAAATATGATCTGATCCTAGAGACCTCAGTAAAGGGGGTGGGAACTTCCACCAATAACAGTCCCATTGAATTGAGGTACTAGATTTCTTGTCTAAGAATTTCACCCAGTCACTCTCAGTTTGGCATTTAGTCTTGATTACAACCCTGCAAAGAAAACTGCTAGGCCCATAATTACCGGTTGTAGGCTTGGCAATCATGTCCAGCTGCTCCATTAGCCATATCTGCAAAGTCAAAAGACTCCCTAAAAAGTTCTGAGTTTCTCCACCATGAAATACAGCATCCAGTTCCAGAAGAGTTTCTGCCAAGATCAAAGAAATAGGATTATCACCATCCTTAATCTGACTCATAACACTTATAGCTCGAGCATCCACAAAGCTGTGTTTTCTAGAGCAAAGCAAAAGTTCTCCTGTTAGGAGACATGTGGTTCACTTGTTAAGAACATATGTCATTCTTTTATGTAATTGGCTAATCCTTTGAAAAAATGCACTCAACTTGTAATTGGGTAGTTCTAGGTGTTTTTAATACTTCAAGAAACAAGGTTTCAAGATCAAGTGTTGAAGTCATCAAGTCTGTCCAAGAAACAAGCTGAAGAAGTGCACATTCATTAAAGCTCGACACCTGCTCGATAGCTGCTCGACACCTTGCTATCTGTCGAGGTTTATAAAATCAGAAATTCTGATCTGATTTCTTGGGATTTGTGAATGTGTCTTTGGGCTTTCTTTTCTCCTAACCCTAGACATATAAAAGGATTGTTTTAAGGGCCGTCAAACAGTTCACAAGTTGCATAAGATTGAGAAAACTCTGTTCAAGCAAATTGTGACCGGAGACGAAGTTCTTGCCCTAGTTCATCATTCTTGAAGAAGTTGCTGTGTATTTGCACCAAAGGGTTTTGTGACCAAGCATCTTCTTGATCTTCATCGTGGATGAACTGAAGAACTTTGCAGCCAACAACTCTTTCTAGTTGGTATTGAAGTCGCGTACTGGGATCCGTGCAGTGGTTAGTCACGTACTTGGGAGCCGTGCATCAAAAGGGGAAACTGTTACTACAGAACAAGTCCAATTGGGTATTGGGGTAAGGGTTCAACTTCCCCATTCGTAAACAAATCACCCGTGTCATTTAATTTCCGCTGCATATTTAGTTATTGGTGATTTGTTTGTGCTACCACGCGTTTGCATGTTAATTAACTTAATTAATATACTTGGCTAAATTAATTGGTTAATTAATCACAAGGGGTCAATACGTTTTTGGCCTATCATCTCCCACAAAGCATAAAGCCAAACCGAAGTTTTTCTGCATATTGTTGGTCACTCCATAGATACGTTTGTCAATCATCCGAGAGATAATGGCATGAAGATTCACCATATGACCTTCAATCATACTATCAGTAATGGAAGTAGGAAGACCCAGAGCATCTAGCAAAGATTCCTTATGCCTGGGGTCACATGAAACCGCTACATATTTTTTACCTGGATCGTAGCCCAAGATAGTAGAGAATTCTTCAATTGTTGGATAGAGGTCAGCAGTGTTGAACCGGAACACATGATCTTCAGGATCCTAAAATTTCACAGCAACGCGAAGGAAGTCCCACTTGATTTTGACATTCCTTAGAGCCTTGATTCCCTATAATTTAAAGGCTGTAAAATTGGTACGAACCCATCTATTGATGTCATGAATTGTTGAATGAGAAAAATTATGATTGCTAGCCATGGATGACTTTTGCTTGTGGTTATTGTGTTTTGCTAACCTTTATGCAGAGATTTGTCACAGGAGAATTCGTTTAAATAAGCTGCATCAATTCCTAATCAGGTTTGAAATAGGTTTTAGAGAGTTTGTAGTTGACTAGGAGAGAGTCTCATGATCACAAACGAAGTAAATGTTTTTCAAAAAACGCGAAAACGTGAAGCGTGCATTGGGAGACCATAAGGAGTCGGCCCACCATGGCGTGAGCATCATGGTGTGGCTCAGTGCAATTTGGCACTCTAGAAGTGCCGAACGGCACTCCAAAAGTGCCGAATGGCACTCTTCAGTTGCCAAGTGGCACGCAGCCCTTCGATCCTACACTCATGTAGTTTCATGTTTTCGTGTAATTTTCTAAGATCTTTTGATACTCAAAAAGATTTTTTTTAATCAAACTAAGACATTTGTTTTCAAAAAATCATCACCTGCATCATTGTTCTCAAAAAGTGATCAACTCAAGTTTTCTTAAGACTCATAGATTTATGTTCCAAACTAGGGGCATTCGCCCACGCCTCATGCATTTTCAAAAAAAAAACACCACCATCATTTTCTTAAAAAAAAAAAAAAAATCACATCAAGATTTTCAAAAGTCATGCATTTATTTTAAACCAGGGGCATTCGGCTCCACCTCATGCAAGTAAGTGCAAATTCCAACAGAGCCAAGCAAGATAAGTTTAAATTAGTACTACAAGATTTCATCAAGTGAATTCTAAACTTGTCTTAGTTAAAGTTTCTACCTGATCCAAGGTGATACCAAGGACAAAGAGCTAAACATGGAAAATAATATAAGATTTTCTAAGGAACACTTCCTTTTTGTTTGGAAAAATAAACATACAAGTCATGCATCATTAGGACTCCAAGTCCGCCTGCGGGAGGATCTCCTTGATCCACCTCTAGAGTAGCCACTTTTAGTATTTCCTTCTTGACTTGAGAAAAAGCGGGGATTGTACTAACGATTTTCAAGTTCGAGGTTCCTGATTCTTTCCTCCAAAGTTCTTCTGGTATTGTCAGCGGTTTCCATTCGATGTGCTTGAAAAGTCAGCAAAATCAAATGTTAAAGTCACTATCAAGCAAAGCTCAAGCCAAAGATATTTAGAAAGCAACGTGGTATACCCAATTAGAATCATTGATCACATATTGGGAGGACTGGGTACGAGCCAATGACTGCAAGCCTCCAATCATCCGCATGCTTTCTTCCACAAGATCCACATCAACCTGGAGCACAACTCTACCGAGTTAGAATCCATTCAACAAATAAGGACGAAGAACTAAACATTCAAGAACACACCGGATTGGGCCAAGGAACATTTGACACATGCTCTGGCCTAGTCAAAGGTATGGAACTATACGTTCCATCAGGATTCATCACATTATACTGCCATGCTGGAAAATGAGGATAAGTCTCTGTGAAAGAACTAGAAGAACCACCAGCATGGTGGGTAGAGGGAATCTCTTCCTCTTCCTCTCCTTCAGAAGATGGAGGCTGAAAATCCAACATGCAAATATTGTTACCAAGCAGAAATATGGAAAAGGAACTTACAGAGCAAAAGTTTGATCTTAGAAGGGAAGGAAAATACCGTTCTGCCAACCAGTCAACCTTGCAGATGATCCCGGATAAATTCAAAATAATCTCCTTCTGCTCCTGCAACAATGTAACCATCACGGGCCCTAGCAATCTCTTTATCCGCCAAAAGGTCAGCCAGCCGAACAATGCGACAAGGATGAGTCGGAATTGTGGCAGGAGGATACACATGTTCAACTTGGGGCAACACCCGATCACCAAGATACCAATACTTTTCATGCCCACATTCAAACAATACTTGGCGGCTGTTCGGTTCTAAAGCCTGCTCACACTCAGCATACCCTTCACATCCAGCCTAAGGATTTAATTTCATCTAGAAAGTCACAAAGAAACTCAGAAAGAGAAGAGACTAGATCATAACCAAATGCCAAAGATTTAAAAAGGGGAAAGAAAGAATTCACATCATCAATTGTCAGATTGTCAATCACCAAGCGCCAAAGCTTCAAAGAACGCCTAGAGGGTGGAGACAAGCGATGTTTGGACAACCAACGGAGAAATCTAGGAAAAATACCAGTAGCCTCCTCCCAAATTTTGGGACCAACCCCAAAATACTCATACATCCAAACCTGAAAAATTCATAACACCATTACCACATAACCAAAATAATTTTCTCCAACCTACACATAGCCAAAATGAATACCAAACCTCACCTGCCAAACAAATGGAGCCCCACCCAAGCTTGAAAGACTCCGCCTGGAGAGTTGGGTCATGAAATGCATCATGGCCATGCCGCCCCAGTCATAATTCTAGAGATGTTCAATTTTTCTCAAGCTCCCCAAGTAGCGCAAATTCACAGTACTGCCTAAATCTAGACACAAAAAAGTCCCAATAAATAGAAGCATGAACATACGAGCACCCTTTGCCATAGTCTCACATTGGGGAATACTCTCACATAACCAAGATAAAGGAACATTGTTACTCCTCATTCTAAAAGGCATTACACCTAGAAGTTTCTTGAGCTCAGTTGAAGGAAGGGAATCATTGACAAGAATTCTTTTACCACCCAACCTCAGACCAGTGATGACAGAAAAGTCATAAGGTGTCAACGTTACCTCCCCAATGTTCAGAAAATGGAAGGTACAGGTAGTGTCCCAGAAGGGCTTTGCTAAGGCAAGAAGTAACTGAAGATCCTTGTACTTATGTGTCTCATGATTCGACAAAGCTTCGAAGAAGGTGCCAAAGCCCACTTCATTGATGACATTTTTGATGCTAGGAGATAGTGCTGCCCAAGCACTTTTCAACATTTGGAGACTCCCTCGACTCTTGAGGCTCTGCAACATAAAAATTCAGCTCATCAATTTCCATAATCCAAAATATATAACCAAAAAATTTCCATACCCAAAAAATATTTCCACAATCAATACCCCATCACGAAATCAAATCAATACCCCACCAAAATGTCACCACTACCAAATTTATCACATATCCATACAACCACCAAATTTTGCCATAGCCATGCAAAAAGAAAATTTCTACATGTCCAAGAAAAAAATTCCCACAACTTCATGCACAAATGAGTTCTCACATACCCAACAAAATTTTTCTACAATACCCAAAAAATTTGCCAATACCCATAAATATATCCATGCACGTACCCACAAAATTTTGCCATGATCATAAAACAAAGTTTACACATGCCAACAAGTTTTCCCACATATATCATGAACACATTTCTATAACACAAAGTCTTCACAATGCCAATGCTCCCAAAATCCAAACCAAAGTTCATCCAACAACACCACAAATTACCTACATTGTCAAAATTCCAAAAGCCACCAACATTGCCCAAATTGCACCAAGATCAAAGAAAAAACACACTTCAAGAATGCTCCAAAGCCAACATTCCAAACATGATCAATCATAGAATGCCCCCAAAATTTCAAAAGTGACAATATCTCACCATGAAACTTTCAATGAAACATGCAACAACATTTTTCCAAGCAAAGAAACCAAAGAAAAACTCACCTTGGTGTCCACATGACAATATGGAGCATGGGTCCTAGGGTCCTGAAGAAGTCCATCATCATCATTCCAATCAAATGTTGGATCACATTTCTTACCATGAGAAGCTAGAAAAGAAGATCCCTTGGAGGAAGAAGCCATTTTAATGCTTAGAAAATGGGTTTCACCAAAAATGGATGTGGATGAAAATGCCCAAAACACAAAGATCTAAAGAAATATTGACAGAGATGGATGAGGGAGAGTTGAGAAGCTTAGAAAAGTGTTTTTTGTGAGAAGAAATGGTGAAATGAAGAAGGAAAATCAAGGGGAAGAAGAAGGTGAATAGTGCCAATGGAGGAAGAGAAGGTGGAGAAAGATGAAACCAAAAAAAAAAAAAAAAACTTTCTTTTTTAAAGTTTTCAAATATCCCAAATCCCAAATATTCAACTTGAAAGTTTTCTTCCCAAATTTTCAAATTCATATTCTCAATGCCCAAATTTTGAATTCTACTCTTCAGTTTTCAATAAAAACTCAAACTTTAAATTTCATGATCAAGATTCCGAGCCTTGATTTTAAAAATTCTAAAGGCTCAAAATTTCAGATTTTAAACTCTAGATTTCAAGAAGAATTTTTTTTCCAAAGTCTCAAAAGTCGAAATCAAAATTTCAGAATTTCAAAAATCAAATGTTTCTCAAAAGAAAAATCTTTTGTCAATTAAACTTTTCTTGATAAAGTTCAAATCAAGAAAGGGATCACATCTCAAAAAGCAGTGGGAATGCAAAGCCCTTATCAGTTAGAAATTGATTCCAAATTTTGATTTTTGCAGGCAACAACTTGGTTTCAAAGATGAGAAGCCCTAGACCCCTTTCATCAAGATCAAGCCAGTTGATTGCAGACATTCCTTTGGTCAAGACCAAGCCAGTTGGTCGCAGTTGCCTCTTTTCATCAAGATCAAGCCTGTTGATCACAGACGTCCCTTTAGTCAAGATCAAGCCAGTTGATCGCAGACGCTCCTTTTTGTCAAGATCAAGCCAGTTGATCGCAGACACCTCCTTTTGTTAGGACCAAGCCAGTTGGTCGCAGATATTTCTTTTCTTCAAGATCAAGCCAGTTGATCGCCGACACCTTTTTTCGTCAAGATCAAGCCAGTTGATCGCAGACGTCCCTTTAGTTAAGACCAAGCCAGTTGGTCGCAGACGCTCCTTTTTGTCAAGATCAATCCAGTTGATCGCAGACACTCCTTTAGTCAAGACCAAGCCAGTTAGTCGTAGACGCTCCTTTTTTTCAAGATCAATCCAGTTGATCACAGACGCTCCTTTAGTCAAGACCAAGCCAGTTGGTCACAAACGCTCCTTTTTGTCAAGATCAAGCCAATTGATCGCAAACACCTCCTTTCGTCAAGGCCAAGCCAGTTGGTCATAGATATTTCTTTTCGTCAAGATCAAGCTAGTTGATTGCAGACATCCCTTTTAGTCAAGATCAAACCAGTTGATCGCAGACTCCTCCATTATGAAGATAAAAAAAATAAAAAAAAAACTAAAAAAAAATAAAAAAAAAAGTCTTTCAGTCATATCAATTGTCAAGAGCCATTTCAGAGTTCAGGAATTACCAGCTAAGTCAAGTATTTTCATTGTTTTGTCAAAAGATAAGGCACTAGCTCTATGTTCCAAAGTTTTAGGTTTGAAGGCTAGGTAATCTTTGAAAATTCAACCTCAATTAAATCATGATCGCTAAAATCAGTATCTTTGTTTTACATTGACATTCACTTTCCAAGCTCTATCAATGAAGGGCATTCTGTAGACACTCAATTTTGCATACATGATTTAATCAAGGAAGATGACTGGATTGACCATCCATGTACAAAAAAAAAAAAAAATTCTTGCATCACATGCATCATTTTGTTCTTACATCACATGCATCAATTTGTTCCTGCATTGTATGCATTAATTCATTCATTGCATATCATAAAAATGATCTTGTGATTCTAACGGTCACAACAGTGTTTTTGGATTCCGAATCAGACCATCAGATCGAAAGATATCGCATGATCAAGTTTGCATGGTCAGCATGCATTGTGTCTAGGTAGAATTGACTGCACATGATTAATTTAAATTAATTCTGATTGGTTAAGAAATTAAAATTAATTAGATAATTTTGTGATTGGTTGATAATTAGTGTTTAAAATAGGGATGCATGCATAGGAATAAAAGGGATGATTGGATAACAACAAAATTGGGGATAATCTGAACATTATCAAGATTTATTTTAAGGGATTTATCCACAAGATAATTGTTCTTAAAAGGCCTGAATTATCCAGAAAAGAGACAAAAAATCATAAACGGAAGTTGAGAACACGTCCAGGTACAAGGACCAGCCAAGAAACCCTAGAAGGAGAGTCCAAATGGCACCCGAACATGGAAGTGCGTTCAGCCTCCAAGAGCCAATTCGGCACTTTTGGAGTGCCGAACAGCACTCTAAAAGTGCCAAATTTTCCTTGGTTGGGCTTTGGCCCAACGGCCTTTGGGTGATGATAACGCACACCCTTTTCGATCTTTTCGCAAAAGGATGCGGCCGAATTTAAACCCTAATCGCCCGTACCTATTTTTTAGAGTCTTCTAGCCTCTATAAATAGAGACTGAATCTCATAATTCAGCACTTTTTTTTTACACTCTAAGAGGCATACGTTTTTTACTCTCAAATCACCCATATTTTCTTATCCCCTCTCTGAGTGTTGCTGCTTAAATTAGGGTTTTAAGGTTTCAAAAAGAATTGAAAAAATTTCTTTGAACCCTAAAACATCCTCTCAAGAACAAAGTGTGCTCATGCAAGAGGTTGTTTCCTTCACCCTATATTTTTCTTATGCTATAATGATGAATGTTCTTTTATCCATGAATTGTAAATTGTTGTTTTGTTAAAGCATGATTGTTTTTTATGTGATTGTTATAATCTTTTTATTGAATGTCAATAAATCTGCATGTGAACAATTATTTTTCTTCAGACAAAACAGATCTGCATCTTTATAAGATGTAGATCTGAATTTTTCTCAATAAAAAAAAAAAAAAAATCTGTATCTTTATAAGATGTAAATTTGAATTTTTCTCAATAAAAAAAAAAAAAAAAAAAAAAAAAAACAGATCTGCATCTTTATAAGATGTAGATCTACATCTTCCTTAAATGTAGATCTGAGTTTTCTCAAACAAAAAGAGATCTGCATCTTTATGAGATGCAGATCTAAATTTTTCTCAAATCAAAACTGATTTGCATCTTTCTTAAGATGCAAATTTGATTTTCTTAATACATGCAAAGTGTTGAAATAAAGAAAGAGATTGTGTATTATTGTGTTTGTGTTTATTTTAATTCATGATTGCATAAATTTGGACTATGAGTGAAACTCTCTTCTTAAAAAATCTTTTTCATTTGTAAAACATATAACAAAACAGATCTGAATTTTTGCCATCAAAAATCACTTTTTTAAATATAACAAAACAGATCTGAATTTTTGTCATCAAAAATCACTTTTTTTTTTTAATACTACAAAAACAGATTTGATATTTTGACAAATCAAAATCATATTTTTTAATCATTAAAACAGATTTGAATTAAAAAAAAAAAAAAAAAAAAAAAACACTTCATTCGTAAATAAATTTGTGTGATTTAATTTTTCATTCACATGTTCAACATATCATGCATGACATGCATAGCATAGTACATTGGTCACAAGAGCCTAGAAGACCAGATTTTGTCAGGGCGGAATGGGTGCTTAACAACTTCCCATTCCGTAACCTAGCCTTTGGATTTAGGTTTTTGGTTTAGCAGATCTAACATTTTCTTCATTTGTTTTGGGTAGAATGTAACTAGGACAACAAGTCATGTAAATATTTGGTAGATTGTAACTAGAACCCAAAGCTATGTAACTTTTCAATTTTCCAGATTTGTAATTTTTATTCAATTAGTGAATGGAACTATTCAGTCATGTATTTTGTAATTAGTATTTTTCTTATTTTTTTGTGTAAAGAAAAATAAGTGGCGACTCTATACCACTTACCCAAAAAGAGAGGTGACCCAAAAGGTAACCGAATCTCTTTTTTGAGGGACAGGTCTCTCACAACGACCATTTATATGCTACTCATCAGTTTATATTAAAGATTCTCAAAATTCATTTGTCACAACAGTAGGAAGCGGACAACTTTATATTGACTCCAAACTCGGTGGACATTTCACATCTAAATCAGCCTATAGGGTCGACCATCATTATGAAAATACTGGACCTCTATCTAGCATTGGATTTGAACGGAAACAAATTTCATCTCTCATGAGTTTTCACTTTTATCTATTTACTGGTCCATTCTCAAAAAAAAAAAAAAAAAAAAAAAAAAAAAATCTATTTACTGGTCACAAACCCACTTGGGAGTATATGAAAATATAATTATTTTGTAATACGATATAATGTATAATTTATTTTTTAAAATTTATTGAAGATCATTTGTTCTTAAAAATTGAACTATTTCTTAAACTATTTTCTATCTCTATCTCTAGTCTCTACTATATCATTCTACTATATGAGAAATTATAAGGTTCTCATGGTGGACAAGTGACGTGGTCAACCATTCCACTAAAAGACTTCCACCTATTTAAAATTGCCAAGTTAGAATTTTTTTTTAAACAGAAACTAATTACTGACTCAGCAATTTTAAACAAGTGGAAGTTTTTTAATGGAATGATGAACAAGTGACGTGGTCCATCAAAGGACTGTATAATTTCTCCTATTATTTTGGGTTTTTTTTTTTTTTTTTTTTTAATTATAGAAATTTGGGCGTGTTTGATTGATATTATTCTTTTTTGAAGTGGTCTATATTCTTTAAACTTTGGTTATAGTGTGTTATGTTTTCATCTTTTTTTTTTTTTTTTTGATGCAACTAAACTTTTTGAAGTTTCAAATTAATCAATCAAATTTCTCATTATTTTATGGAGATTACCATAATAATCAAATTTCATCATTCCCTTTGACATGAAATATTCAATTGCTACAATTGTATAATTGTAGCTATGCAACCTAAGAAAAAGAATCCTAAATGTGTGCATTTGTATTTTCCAATCAAGTTATTTTAGACATTCAATCAAATCAATTACTTCAAAAAAAAGGAAGTAGTTTTGAAGCATTTTTCTAACACATAACAGTATCCTCCTAAACAACCTTTGGGGATGTTCTCTTGGATTTAAGATCTCAACGTGAATCTTTACTACTGAATTGTATTATAAGCAAGACTAAGACCCAAAATTAAATATTCAAGACATATTAGAATTAAAATTTAGGAAACAATAAACAAAAAATATTCCTACCCGCCTTACTTTTCACCTTCTCCAGTGAAAGAGACTCCATCATACTAATAAAGGTTTACTCAATATCAGTGGTGAAGCCAAGAATTTTTCCTAGGGAGGCAAGCTAAATATAATATAATTCTTAAGTAAAAAAAAAAAAAAATCTATATTCATAATTCATTCACTCAAAATTGTCCATATTGTCAAAATTTAGGATAAGTTTTAAGGAAATAATATCTATTTTCTTAGAATCACATTTTTGATCCTTTAGGCAGTTTAACATTTTAGAATTTCAGAATTTGAGATAAATCATAAATGATTGAATTACAATTTTGCAAATCTTGAATATTTTTTCTTTTAAATTATGCATAGATTGTGAATTTTTTTTCTCATAGATTATTCACACTTTAGCTAATGGTGTAAACTCAGTGAGATAAAAGCAAACAATTATGCAAGCTCTACCCATAAATAAAATAAAACATTAAAGCTATATAAACAAAAATGTAAAGAAATTGGACAACCAGAAATTTTTTTTTTTTAAGAAAAAAAGAAATTGGCAAACAGCCACAAATTAAAACACAACTGTACAGCAATATATATAACACATTATTTCAAAACAAAAGCAACAAAAGCAGTAAAGCTAGGCAGTAAATCTGCTACGTAGCTTTCTGTTCATAGCTTAAGCACAGAGAGAGAGAGAGAGAGAGATACAAGTGGTTCTGGCGTACTGCTAGGTGATGGAGCCCAGAACCGACGAACGGCCACGGACTCACCAGTGGTTCTGCTAACAGGGTTGTTTATTTATTATTATTTTTTTTTACATTGACATATGGTAATTTGGATTTTGGAATGTCTTTGAAGGAAAATCTGGGTTTTTCCTTTGGAGGGCCTCGGGCTGGGGGAATGAGCCATCTCATAATTTTTTCTGTGTTAAAGGATGGATTCGTATTTGGTGATGGTACAATGCATTTAGAGCCTGTTTAGCTGTGTTTGGATTGAGATGGAGGAAGATAAGCGAATTTAAGGATTTCCTGGAAAAACTGTTACATCTGTTTACTTTCCAGACCTGAACATGAGAAGAAACAATTAATTCAAGAGGGTGGCAAACGATGGGAATATGAAACAAAGTAACAGTAGAAATGTGAATTAGCAAAATAAAGACTTTATTTTTAGAAGAATGAAAAAATGGAAAATAAATAAAAAAGCTAAAAAATGATGTGAACAATGACGTGGCTCAACAATAAATAATATATTTAAGCTTTTATATCTATATAGTTTATGATGATGGTTATGATGTTATGTATCCAACTCATACAAGATGATGATATATATATAAATAATACATGAGATAGTTTACTTTTTTTTTTTTTTTTGATAAACAAACATTCCATATCATTAATCAGCCAAAATAATAGAATTTACAAGTAACATGTCTCTTTCTCAAGCATCCCACACATCAGGTGGTAGGGAGTAATTATTACACTTGAGAACAGGAGAAAGGGGAGAAACAGCCTAGCTAGAGCAAGAGCTACAACATTACATTCTCTCTTTACCCAACAAAAACAACAATTAGCAAAATAAGCTTTGAGTCCACAGCATTGGCCAGCAAGGTCTTTGCATTCTAGTGACAATTTTGAACATCCCCATTAATTGCATCAAAGCATAGCTTTGCATCTCCTTCAATTGTTGGGGTTTATGCCCTAAAATCCAATTGGTTTGCATGTCATGAATAATTAAGTTGTTTAATTATATGAGACTATCTATTTATGAACTAATGGGACATTATTTTAGTCCATGAGATGCATAGTATGTGATTTACGTGAAAAGTCACAGAAGATGTAAATCACAAGTTCTTTGTAAACTCAGAATTTTAGTTCGTAGTCGGTGATGAAATTGGGCATTTCATCTGCGAAGATTATAACATATAAACTAAGATGATTTGTCTTGATCATGGAAGTGGAGACTTCTAGTTGATATGTTGATATGTTTTAAGAGTTAAGACATATTGAACTGGACCGCCGTGAGATTTATTATTCTCCTAGTGACTGTCAAATGAATAATAAATCTCACGACTTCTATTTATATCAACTCAAAATCCTGAGAGAATAATGGACCTAATCATGAGATGTAGGTTGCCTTGATATATCAGGAGTGAGATCTATAAGTAACGGTCAAAACCTTAGTATGTTGGGCAACTGCATTTAATGTTGATGAAACATATATTCTTAAGATGGAATTCATAGTCTCTTAACGGAGATATAAAATATTCCCTTGAGATAAGTTTAATGGGTTTGGTTATTCAGAGTGTTGGGCCCAACCACTTTAGTAAGGAATTACTAAAGTATATATTTATGGAATTGAATTTCATAAATATATATTGAATAACATAAAGGATTAAACCGGGTACTCAAGGATTAAGATGTAGTAATCTACAAAGTGGCAGTCAACATTCATGACTTTGTATTACTACGAATATTTTAATGAAGGAGTTGCATATATAATAAAGTCTTGGGATATAATTTATAGATAAGGCCTAGAGTGCAACTATATTTATATAGTGTTATTAAATATAGTTAATTGTAACTTTGGACTTGTCAAGAGTTGATAGAAAAGTCCAAGGCCCATTGGAGCTAGAGTCTTGTTGGTCCCTTTTGGTCCCACTCCAAGTCACATACTAAAACCCAACTGGAATGGCTCAAAAGGCTAGCCCAATTAGATAATCAGTTGTATATAAGGAGAGTAACATACAGAATTTTATTAAGGCTTTTTCATGAGACTTTTCATTAAGTCTTTTCATGAGAGTTCTCATAAGGAATGAAATGGTTTGTATGTGAGTGTTGGACACTCATTATTCTCTCCTTGGAAACTGATTGAGAGACCACACATCTTGGGTATAAAGTGGAATTGGAGTGAAGATTAAAAGTCTCCCAAGAACTTCTGATCTTCGGTTTTGAATTTCACCGCACCAAGGTACGCTCTCTTGTTCTCAAATTCTGAAACTTACATAATACATGTTATCTATTGTGAATGAAGTAGACCCGTTAATTTTCCGCTGCGTACATACTTATTTCCTACATCAATCACAATATCTTGGAATTTTTCCTCCATAGCAAGATTTAGAGCCCATACAATGACAGCTGCTTCTGCTACAATTGGTTCACACTTTGGAAGTGTCTAGCCCAAGCTTTGACAACACCACCAGCCTCATTTCTAGCCATAATTGCTATGGAAGTACTGACCTGGGACACATTTGCATCTACATTTAACTTAATAAATCCAGTTGGTGGTTTTTTCCAGCACAATTGTTTTTCACAATTACTGACCTTATTGCATTCTACATCCTCAATAGCTTCAGCAACTCTGACCTCCAATGAACGAATGATTTTGGCAAGATTCACCTCCTGGACATTGTTGTGAAATACCTCATTAAAATCATATGGCTTCTAAGGTGTGGGCTATTTTAAGTGAGATGTCGTTATTTGGATACGATTGCCTAGTAAGGAGAGTCAAGGTTTGGGGTTTTAGGACAAAGTTTATAATATCTTCAGGGATATTGATTTGAAGATTGTCAGCTCTAAGACTCCAATTACAGCCAAACCAAATATCTCTAGATACTATGCAGTGGAAGAACAGATGCTGGGCTGTTTCATTGCTGTCCTTACTGAGAACACAATCAGTGTCAGCAATACCCAATCTGTGGTGTAGATTTTCCTTTGTAGGCAACACATTGACTCCAATTCTCCATAAGAACATTTTTAACGTCTCTTGAGCTTTTAGATCCCAAATATCCTGCCAATTTAACATGATACTTGTGCTCTGTGATTGATCTTGACACAATCTATAGGCTGATTTGATCGAGAAGCAGCCCTTATGATCCATAGTCCACACTAAACTATCTTGCCTTGGTCTAATGGGGATTTGGATTCTTTTGATAGCTTCAATGGACTCATCATCAAATAGCTCCATTAGCCTATTCTCACATCAGGATTTGGTTAAAGGGTTGATAAGGCTTGAGACCATAATGGGAACTTGGATAATTGAGTCATCTTTAGGTTTGGGTTTGAAGTCTTCTAACCAAGGAACCCAAGGATCTAGCCAAATATTAATGGACTATGTGGATTTCTAAAAGGTAACTAGCTAGGATTCAGATCCTCTAGATTTCCTAGGGCACTCCACCAATAGATTTCCTTAAATCCTAACTATTCTTTTATGATTTAAGAGTCTAGATTCTGACACGTCAGTATTCCACTAACAATACTCTTAAAATAATATAATAATATTGCAAACAAAACAATTAAGATTATTGTTAGTAGAATGCTGTCATGGCAAAATTTAGACCATTAAATCATTAAAAAATGATTAGGATTTAAGGAAATCTATTTGGCAAAGTACCTTAAGAAATCTAGAGTATCTGAATCCTTAAAGGTTGAGGTGTTTGAATTTTATACTCAAATATTCCAAAATTTGGATTTTACCCCCTGAAGTTTAGGGATATTTGAATTTTATACCTTAACGTTTTAGAATTTGGATTTTACTCCCTAAATTTTAGGGATGTTTAGATTTTACTCCCTAAAGTTTTTGGGATGTTTGGATTTTACACCCTGAATTTAGGGAGTAAAATTTAAACACCCCCAAACATTAGTGGATAAATTCTAAATTTTGAAACGTCAAGGTGTAAAATCCAAACACCTCTAAACTTCAGAGGGTCAATCCAAAATTTGAAATTTCAAGGTGTAATTTGCAATTTATAATAATAATAATAATAATTTTGAGGACTCGAGGACTGAGGAAGGGCAGCACGATCGTAGCCTTCATTCATTCCTCACACAGGAGCATTTATAGCCCAAGGAGTGGGCTTGCTCGAGGAGAAGATGGGAAGAGACAGAACGCCTTTTGGAAATATAAAGGGTGAGAGGGGTGCCTCAGGGGAGGAACATGATATTTTTGGGAGATCTCTTGTAAAGTCTCACCTACTCCTCCACATTAAATGGCTAACAATAGCTTTATCAGCTTCATTAATGAGGAAGTGACCTGAACAGTAGATCCACAGCTAAGCGCATCCTTCTACCATCTTCACCAGATGTCTAATGGGACAAGTGTCCTAATGAGTGTTGGGAGGATTGTAGATGGAGGGCTAGGATGTAAGAAGTCTAAGAATATATAAAGGAAAGGAACTTCCAGATAAAAAAGAAGGAGAAAAGGTGAAGGGAAAAAGATTAGAGCTAGAACAATGACTGAGAGAAAGAGAACAGTGTAGTTGCACAAGAACATTGTCCACGGGCAAATTTGTAAAGAATTATCAATATACTTAGCCATTAACTTTCACTTACTTCTTCTTTATCTGTGTCCTTGGGCGAAGCCCAACTTGTTTCATCCCACTCTCTTTACAAATATCTATTGGTTTGGGCCAAGTCAGGTAGTACCAATTTCACCAATATAGGCGAGCTTGGGCCACCAAAACCTGTGCTCTTACAATTGGCGCCATCTGTGGGGAGTAAGGTCTTGTTTTGGGTTTGTTCTGATCAACCATGGCCAACCTGGAACTGAATAGGGAAGAATCTGTTGGTTCACAGAGGGAAAATTAGTTTGTTAACCTAGAGCGAAGGAGAGACATGCACCATACACTGAGTGTTATGGTAGAGTCATACCATATCGAGCAAGTAGAGAGGAGTCACTCAAGGGCAAAGAGCCATGTTTCTTATGATCAAGATATGTGAAAACTGCAGCTTGAGATAGATCACTTGTGTAAAAAATTGCGACAAAGGGAGCGTGACAGAAGGAGTCCATCACCTCCATCAAGTGATGGATTAGGGGAAAGCAGAGATTGCTTGTATTGCCATAGGTCGAGAACCCCATCCAGTGAGTCCTTATCAGCATCCTCACGCCAGGATAAACTAGGAAAAGGCAAGTTCAAGCGTGGGCAAGGATCATCTCACTGTAGCATAAGGAATGATGCGATGAGTAAAGCACTTCGTTAGATCTCAAAGTCACCCTTTGATAGGAGAATCAACAAGGCTAGGCTTCCCTACCGGTTTTCATAACCAACTTTCACCATTTACAATAAAAGGTCTGATCCTGTTGAGCATGTGAGCCACTTCAAATAGAAGATGGCAGTTCATTCTGGCAATGAAGCCCTTCTGTGCAAGGTGTTCCCCTCCAGCCTCAAGCCTGTGGCTATGTGGTGGTTTGATGCTTTGGAAGAGGGTTCAATAAGATCCTTTGAGGAGCTGACAAGGGCATTCGGTGCTAGATTTGTAACATGCAGTAGAGTTCCTAAGCCCTTAGACTTTCTTTTGTCCATGGCAATGAGGGAAGGTGAGACTTTCAAGACCTATTCGGACAAATATTGGGAAATGTACAATGAGATAGATAGAGATTTTGAGGACGTGGTAGTGAGAACATTTAAGGTAGGGCTCCAAACGGAGCATGAATTGAGGAAGTCACTAACAATGAAGCATGCCCTCAGCATGCTCCAGCTTATGGATTGCATTGATAAGTACAAATGAGTGGAGGAAGATCAGACCTAAGGAAAGGGCAAGGTGAAGGTTTTTTCTGAAAAGAGGGATCCTCGGGGAGGAGGATACCCTAATAACTGACCTAGGAGAGATTTCCCCAACTAGACATCATCGACGGGTGCTCAAGTGGTTAACTCGTTGTTTAAAGAGCCTATTTATCAGATACTAGAAAAGATAAAAACATGAGTCATATTTCAAATGGCCCAATAAAATGGGTGGGGACCCATCCAAGAGAAACCAGAGCCTTTATTGCCATTATCATCAGGACAAAGGACACACCATTAAAGATTGTAGGACCCTACGTGATCATTTAGGTCAACTGGTGAAGGCAGGGGGGTTAAGACAGTTCCTGCACCAATCTGCTGGTCGGTTTGGGCAACTCGAAGCTGGGTACCAGAGGGACGGAGCTCCTCGGCCAGCCTTGGGCACAATTAATGTCATTTTTGCTAAACCCAAGGGTGACAGTAGAACCTGTTCGGGGATTATGTTTGTGGTCTTAGGTCCCGACTTGGAAGACAAGAGCCAGGCTCGCAAAAAGGCCAAAGTGATAGTCTTGCCCATTTTAGGTTTTTTAGAAGAAGATAAGGAGGGGACGTTCCGGCCGCATGATGATGCCTTGGTGGTAACTGTTTGGATCGGGGGATATGATGTAAAACGGGTCCTGGTAGACCAAGGAAGTGAAGCAGAGATTATGTACCTTGATCAGTTTAAGGGGTTGAAACTCAAGCCTGAGGATTTGGAGAGGTATGACTCACCACTGGTAGACTTTGATGGGAGATTGGTAATCCCCCGCGGAATGATAAGGTTACCTGTGCAGGCTGGGGACAAGGAGGTGCAAGTTAACTTTATCGTGGTAGAGGCCTACTCCCCTTACACGGCTATTCTGGCTAGACCGTGGTTACATGCTTTAGGGGTCGTGTCATCAACTTTGCATCTCAAAGTCAAGTATCCCACCTAGGGAAGAGTAGGGGAGTTAGTGGGAAGTTTGGCCATGGCCAGACAATGTCTAGTGGCGGCCATTACTCGGCCTCCTATGGATCAAGTTGTGGTGGCAGAGGAGCGAATCTTATAGCAGTTAAGGGACCTGAAGTTGGATTGGAGATTGAGTTGTAGGAAGTATTGTCTGAAAATTTGGAAAGGATTTTGATCAGTCAAGACGAGGAGAAGTATTTTTAAGTGGGGTCACAGTTGCCACCCTTGGAGAAAGCAATGTTGGTGAAGTTTTTGGAAGATAATACTGATTTCTTTGCTTGGAGTACTTATGATGTTCCCGGGATTAATCTCAAATTTATTTGTCACCAGTTGAATGTGAATTCCAGTGCGGTACCACGAAGACAACTGCCTCGGTGATCGTCTAAAGAGCACACGGAGGCAGTAAGGGTGGAGATAAACAAGCTCAAACAAGCTGGAGCAATTAAAGAAATCTTTTACCCTGAGTGGCTGGCCAATACTGTGGTAGTAAAGAAATCTGTGGATTTCACAGATTTGAATAAAGTCTGTCCAAAGTATCCTTTCCCTATTCCTAGGATAGATCAGCTGGTGGATGCAACAGTTGAACATCCTCGGATGAGCTTCTTGGATGCTTTCCAAGGGTACCATCAAATCCCCTTAGCATTACCCAACTAGGAGAAGACCGCTTTCCGAGCTCCCATTGGCAATTTTCACTATCGGGTGATGCCTTTTGGCCTTAAGAATGCAAGATCCACTTATCAGAGAATGGTGACACGCATGTTTGAGTTACAAATTGGGAGAAATGTGGAGGCATATATTGACAACATGGTGGTAAAAAGCAAGCAGGTTGAGGAAAACTTGGCAGACCTAGATGAGGTGTTTTTAGTGTTACGAGAACATAGTTTGCACTTGAATGCATCTAAGTGTTCCTTTGGGGTCGGCTCAGGAAAGTTCCTAGGCTATATGATCATGCACCGAGGAATTGAAGTCAACCCCGATCAGATTAAGGCCATTAATAATTTACAACCTTCTCGGAATCCTAAGGAGGTACAGAAGTTGACGGGAATGGCAGCAGCCTTGAATAGATTTATCTCTCGGTCAGCAGATAGGTTTCGTCCTTTTTTCCAGCTTCTTCATAAATGGAAGGACTTTCAATGGACCGAGGAGTGTGTGTTGGCCTTTGAGGAGCTCAAGCGGTATTTGTCACACCCCCTTATCCTCTCTAGGCCTGAGAAGGAAGAGGTGTTATATGCATAAATAGCAGTTACGAGTTATGTAGTTAGTCTGGTTCTGGTTAGGAATGAGAACGGAGTACAAAGGCCCATCTACTATGTTAGTAAATCCTTACAAGAAACTGAGACACGCTATCTACGCTTGGAAAAGACGTTGTTGGCCATTTTACATGCCAGGAGGAAGCTTCCACATTATTTTCAAGCACATACTGTGATGGTGCTTACCTAGCTCCCCTTGCAAGCACTTTTATGAAAATCAGATTACATGGGTAGGATAGCTAAGTGAGGAACCATGCTGGGTGCCTATGACATTAGGTATATGCCTTATACTGCCATAAAAGGACAAGTCGTGGAAGATTTTGTGGCAAAATTTACAGAGAATATGACCGAGGATGGGAATGAGAAAATAGAGGTTAAGATGGTCTCGGCCTCTAGTGTTGCCACTTGGGAGGTGTATACAGATAGAGCAGCTAACTGAAAATGTTAGGAAATTTATGACCCCGGTTGATAGAATTAACAAGTTTTAAACCCAAGTTGTTAATTAGATTTATTATGAATCAAACTTGTTAAAACAAACAAACATCAATATCATGTCAAAATCATGCAGCGGAAAAAATAAATAAGACAAGATATGATGACCCAGGAAAACCAATGAAACCAACCAGTTTCACAGTAAAAAACCTGGGGGGAAACCTTCCCGAAAAGCAATCCACTATAGAAAAGAGAAGTTTCAGATCTAATACAAAACCTTTGTCCCTAGACTCTACAATCCCCGTAGATGAACTCACAGCAGAAACCTTCTACCGCTTCAGAACCTCTGAACTCTTCAATATATGAACGCCACCCTTTTTGTTGCACGGATCCCAGTACGTGACTAACTCCTTTGCACGAATCTCAAAACGTGACTCACTCACCAATTTAAGGAAGAAGAATGTTGGCTGCAAAGTTCTTCACTTCATCAACAATGAAGATCAAGAAGCACTTGGTTACAAAACCCTAAGGCGTAAAGACGCAGTAGCTTCTTTCAGAGAGAATAAGGCATCGGTCACCTTTTGCATATGTTCTCCTTGTATTCTCTTATGTGACGGCCTTTAAAATAAGCCTTATATAAGTCTAGGGTTGTGAGAAAAGAAACCCTACTCAAATACATAAGCCTGGCCCAAAAATCAGATCTGGAAATCTGAAATCCCATAACCTCGACAGATACCTCGATCGATCGGGAGGTGTCGAGGTTTAATCCTCGATAGATAGCAGGTGTCGAGGAGGTGTCGAGAAGCTGTCGAGAGGACAGGAGCTTTCTCGATCGATCCACAAGCTGTCGAGAAGCTATCGAGATTGCGATAAGTATCAGCTGAAGATCTCGACAGATAGCCAGGTGTCGAGGAGCTATCGAGCAGGTGTCGAGATTTAATGAAATTGCACTTCAGCTTGTTTTTCTTGGACAGACTTGATGACTTCAACACTTGATCTTGAAACACGGTTTCTTGAAGTATTAAAAACACCTAGAACTACCCAATTACAAGTAGAGTGCGTTTTGTCAAAAGGATTTGCCAATTTACATAAAATATGTCCTTAACAATCTCCCCCTTTGGCAATCCGTGACAAAACCACAACAAACAAATGAACATATGAGAAAAGTCATAAATCACTCAACTCATATTCACTTGTTGAATACAATAAAATCTATCCTATCACAAACTCTTGAAAAACTTTGCAAGAAGAGAGTTTATGGCAAGTAGACTTTGACAACCTGTATTTCTGAAACACTTTAAACAAAACTCATCAAGGCATCTCGTGTGAAACAGAAATAATAGAATGCATACAAATATAAGAAACATGTGTATAAAGATAGAAAAGAAACAACACATGTAGAGATAGGTGAAAGAAAACATACATCAGCATATAAAGAAGATAAGCACAATGTATGTAAACAATGGTCACAAGACCCATGGTACAAGAAGAAGGAAGTAAGCACTCCCCCTAACAAGATGAAACACATCTCCCCCTTAGAAAGGAATGTATTTCTCCCCCTAACATGTAGAATCTTAAAAAGAAACCACAAAGTCTCCACACTTTCTCTCCCCCTTTTTGTCATGATTGACAAAGGGTACAAGAAGCTAGAAAGCTTCACCCGAGAAACATAAAGATGATCAAGGATGATCGAGGGGGCACAAAGAATCCATAAAAATGCATGAATGTAATGAAACAAGATGCCGTGGATGACAAGATAATAGAAGGATGCAAAACATGTGAAAAACAAATCTCTCAACAAGAAAAATGTTAAGCACATAGATCCCAAAACACACACACACACACTAAATAAGTCTAACCAATTTTATATTTCAAAAACAAGTCAAGACAGTTTAGTGAGCATACATTAGCACATGTAAAACCTTTGTGATGGCCAAATCACATTGTACCTGCACATGTATCAAAAGTAGCAAAGAATATTGCGTGTTGTGTGTGAAAAACATCGCAAGATTGCATATGTGTATAGATGTTATGACGATCTGAGATATGAGAAAATAACTTTTAACTCACACACAATTATAACTGTTTGATGGGGACTATCACCTTCGAGGTACATCCTATGACTCCCACATCTCCTAGAAAACACGCTTGCAATCATGTTTAAAGCATTTTTAATCTTTTAGCTTTATATTTTCTTTGCATATTTTCTTTTAAGCATATCATGCATGGGCTTATAAAGAGAGAAAAGAAATACCCAACATGTTAAGCATAGACATTGCCCTTTTGCTATGCCGAAGCATACAGATGTCATACAATGATTGGCGGGCAACAGTGGTGAGATGGTCATTTATGCCTTTCTCTTAGGATTTTCTAGTCCTACCCGTCAAAATGAGTGATATGAGTGTTAAGTTTAAGAGATAACTTAATCTTACTCATCACAAACAAGAGCCATAAAGCTCACTTGCTTAGTTGTGCATAGAGATGCTCATCTAAGCTACAAGAGATACAAAGTATAGAAAACTTTGTTTCATTGGCCATCCAAGGTACACAAATACCAAAGTACACAGAACACACTGTTTTTGTATTTTTCTGATTTTTCTCTTTTTATTTTTTATTTTGAAAAACAAACAAAATAAAGACTAAACAACCAAACAAAAACAGACAAACAGCATGGAAGCAGAAAGAAAGATGGATACATATGCATGAAAACATGATAGAAATATGCAGATGCATGAAAGCATGATTCCAAAAGCAGATATGAAATCAAGCAAAGAAAGTCCTACTTTAGATAGAAAGAATTAAAGCAGAGGACAAACAGAAAAGACAATTAAGTCTTAGGCTCCTTTCTCACCCACACAGCACGAGTCTTTGGCCGTGAAGATGAAAAGGCACGTGTCCTAGTATGTCTACTAAAGGACATAGAAGAATTAAGATTCTCCTGAAATTGAGTTAAAAAGCTCAAGACTTTTAATAACTCTCCAAACAAAGGTATAGGTCCTTGAGAGGAAACCTGTGACCGTTTGGACAATTGCTTATGAGGATACAACCTAAAGCAATTAGGACGAATATGTCCAGCAACACCACAATGGTGACAAACATGAGGTCTAATAAAGGATGTAGAATTAACCAGATCAGTTTTGGATTTCATACCTTTATTACCTTTCTCAGATTGTGGCACAAAGACAGTCCTTGATCCAGAAGCCGTGGACGAGGAGGGGCTGGAGGAAACAGCATATCCTAAGCCAGTCTTGTTAGAACTAGGCTTTTGAGCACTCAAGACCTCATCAAGTTTTGCACTAGACATCCTCTCTACTTGAGTTCTAGCTTGACTAAGCTCAACCTCAAGATTCTTGACATTTTCTTCAAATGAGGTGTTCTCCACAACAAGAGTCTCAACTAACCTTGTACTCTCATCTAGTTTGACTAACAGATCAGCTTTTTCAGTTTTTACCTCATTAAGCTCTTTTCTACAAAGATGAGAAGTCTTTTCAGATTTTATGGATTCAGTGCATAGCTTATCATAGGCTTCTTGAAGGGTCATCTTCTTAGGTACTTCATCATCAGAAGAATCCTCACTGTCACTAGCACTCTCCACAATCACCTTATCGGTTGAGGCAGCAAAGGCCATAACTTGACGACATTCATCCACAAACTCATCAGAAGAGTCATCCTCAGTATCACTCCAGGTAGCAACCAACCCTTTATCTTTTGACTCCTTGGTCTTTCCCTTCATGAGGTAGTTTGGGCACTCTATCCTCATATGACCAAAACCTTTACACTCATGGCATTGAATAAGGGGTTTTTCATTCTTGCCCTTCCTAGAGGATTTAGGTTTCCTAGGAGGTTTGCCCTTATCCTTTTTCCTGAACTGAAGAAGCTTGATAATCTCATCAGTTATGAATGATAGATCCTCATCCTCATCATCATCTTCATCTTCATCTTCGCTTTCAGAGTCCTCAATCTCTTCCTCTATACCCTTAAGAGCCAAGTTTTTACTCTTTCCACCTTTTCCCATTGAGCCTAATCCCATCTCATAGGTTTGAAGGTTCCCTACAAGCTCAGTCAAAGGAATTTGATCAATGTCCTTGACTTCTTCAATGGCAGTGATCTTAGCATGGAATCTTTCAGGTAAGGACCTAAGGATTTTTCTAACAATTTTGGATTCTGCAATACATTCTCCAAGGTTGAAAGCAGAATTCACAATATCCTTGAGTTTGGCATAGAACTCATCAAAGGTCTCATCCTCCTCCATCCTTATTTCTTCAAAACTACTAGTGAGTTGTTGAAGCTTCACAGTCTTTACTGCCTTGGTACCTTCATAGGTGGTCTCAAGAATAGTCCATGCTTCCTTGGCAACTTCAGTGGATGAAATTTTCTTGAATTCTTCATTGGTCACCCCACAAAACAAAGCATTCAAGGCCCTACTATTGAAATTTGCAGCAACAATTGTTGCATCATCCCAATCCACAGGTGCTTCCTTCGGCTTAATCCAGCCAACTTCAATAGCTTGCCATACCTGTTCACCTAGAGCCTGCAAGAACACTTTCATACGAACTTTCCAGTACGCATAATTAGTTCCATCAAATAAAGGAGGAATAAATAAAGATTGTCCTCTATCCATGACAGCAGGGGTCAATGGATCACACTCAGGAAATTAATCCAATCAGAGTGAACCCGCTCTGATACCACTTGTTAGGAAATTTATGACCCCGGTTGATAGAATTAACAAGTTTTAAACCCAAGTTGTTAATTAGATTTATTATGAATCAAACTTGTTAAAACAAACAAACATTAATATCATGTAAAAATCATGCAGCGGAAAAAATAAATAAGACAAGATATGATGACCCAGGAAAACCAATGAAACCAACCAGTTTCACAGTAAAAAACCTGAGGGGAAACCTTCCCGAAAAGCAATCCACTATAGAAAAGAGAAGTTTTAGATCTAGTACAAAACCTTTGTCCCTAGACTCTACAATCCCCGTAGATGAACTCACAGCAGAAACCTTCTACCGCTTCAGAACCTCTGAACTCTTCAATATATGAACGCCACCCTTTTTGTTGCACGGATCCCAGTACGTGACTAACTCCTTTGCACGAATCTCAAAACGTGACTCACTCACCAACTTAAGGAAGAAGAATGTTGGCTGCAAAGTTCTTCACTTCATCAACAATGAAGATCAAGAAGCACTTGGTTACAAAACCCTAAGGCGCAAAGACGCAGTAGCTTCTTTCAGAGAGAATAAGGCATCGGTCACCTTTTGCATATGTTCTCCTTGTATTCTCTTATGTGACGGCCTTTAAAATAAGCCTTATATAAGTCTAGGGTTGTGAGAAAAGAAACCCTACTCAAATACATAAGCCTGGCCCAAAAATCAGATCTGGAAATCTGAAATCCCGTAACCTCGACAGATACCTCGATCGATCGGGAGGTGTCGAGGTTTAATCCTCGATAGATAGCAGGTGTCGAGGAGGTGTCGAGAAGCTGTCGAGAGGACAGGAGCTTTCTCGATCGATCCACAAGCTGTCGAGAAGCTATCGAGATTGCGATAAGCATCAGCTGAAGATCTCGACAGATAGCCAGGTGTCGAGGAGCTATCGAGCAGGTGTCGAGATTTAATGAAATTGTACTTCAGCTTGTTTTTCTTGGACAGACTTGATGACTTCAACACTTGATCTTGAAACACGGTTTCTTGAAGTATTAAAAACACCTAGAACTACCCAATTACAAGTAGAGTGCGTTTTGTCAAAAGGATTTGCCAATTTACATAAAATATGTCCTTAACAGAAAAGGATCAGGAGTAGGAATTGTGTTGGTAAACCTCGAGAAGCTGGTAATGGAAAAATCACTATGGTTTGGTTTTCTAACTACAAATAACGAAGCTGAGGATGAGGCTTTGTTGGTTGGAATGGCAATGGTTAATTAGTTGAGGAGAGAAGTCGTAGAGCTATATTCAGATTCGCGGCTAGTAGTGGGCCAAGTCAATGGGGAGTTTGAAGCTCGGGATGAATGAATGCAAGGATATCTTGCTAAAATAGACAAGTTCAAGTCCATTTCAAGAGCTTTACTCTAAAGCAGATCCCAAGGGGAAAAAACTCTCATGCAGATTCTTTGGTTATGCTGGCAACTTCTTTGGGGTCAAATCTATCTCGGGTCATTATTGTTTAAGACTTGGCTAGTTCTAGTCTTATGAAGTAGCCCTTGGTCTGTGTACACAACATCCAAGTTGGGCCAAGCTGGATGGACCCCTTAGTTACTTTCTTGAAACAAGGATTGTTACCTGAGGATGCAGGCGAGGCAGAGAAGATACGAAGGAAGGCTCCACGTTATTGGTTATCCAAAGAACAGAAGTTGTACAAGCGTTCTCATACAGGGCCATATTTATTGTGTGTACACCCTGAGGCAGTGGATCCCTTGTTAGAAGAGTCGCATGAAGGAATATGTGTGAGTCATACAGGAGGGCGGTCTTTGACCCATAGAGCCCTTACCCAAGGATATTGGTGGCCGAGCATGCAGAAAACTTCTCAGGATTAGGTGAGGAAGTGTGATCAATGTCAGAGATATGCCCAAAATATTCATCAACCATGAGGGGTTCTGAACCCACTTTCCAACCCTTGGCCAATTGCTCAATGAGGCTTGGACATAGTGGGGCCATTCCCTCGGGCCATAGGAAATCGAAGATGGCTCCTCGTCGGGACATACTACTTTACTAAGTGGGTAGAGGCTGAACCTCTAGCCAATATTAGGGACGTGGGTGCTAAGACGTTTATATGGAGGAATATCATCACCAGGTTTGGAGTCCTACACACATTAATCTTGGACAATGGTCTTCAGTTTGATAGTAAAGCCTTTTAAAGATACTATGGGGAGTTGTGGATCAGGAACATGTATTCTACTCCTGCTTATCCACAAGGGAATGGTCAGGCCGAGGCTAAAAATAAGGCCATAGTGTCTGGGTTGAAGAAAAGGTTGGATGATGCCAAGTGAAGATGGGTGGATGAATTGCCTCATGTACTGTGGACTTATCACACCATACCTTGAAGATTAACTGGAGAGACTCCTTTTTCAATGACTTATGGGACAGAAGCAGTAATCTCTATTGAGTCAGGGTTTCTAACCTTAAGAACTGACCAGTTCAACGTCGAGGAGAATAATTGCTTGCTCTCGGCCAGCTTGAATTTGGTGGAGGAAAGAAGAGAAACGGCTACAGTAAAGATGGCACACTATCAGCAGAGGCTTAAGAACGGATATGACAAAGGAGTGAAGCTAAGGCCACTAGTCCTAGGAGATTTAGTTTTGAAAAAGGTGGTGGGGACAGCAAAGAACCCAGCCTGGGGAAAGTTAGGTCCCAACTAGGAAGGCCCATACAGAATAACATCAGTGGCTGGTATTGGGGCTTATTATTTGGAAGACTTGGATGAAAATGTGATTCCACATCCTTGGAATGTAAATAATTTGTGGCATTATTACTACTAATGATATGAACTTCTTTTTTATTCATGTCTGGCTCATTTGTGCTTTACTATGGTTGCAATTGGTGTGGTAATCACTTTATGTGAAAAGTTTCTAAGTGTTAAACAGAACCTCCGTCTTGCCCGACTCCTACAAACCTTAGGTAAATTAACCTTTATATGAAAAGTTTCTAAGTGTTAAACTGAACCTCGATCTTGTTCGACTCCTCGGGTCACAAACCTTGAGTAAATTAACCTTTATGTGAAAAGTTTCTAAGTGTTAAACAAAACCTCGGTCTTGTTCGACTCCTCGGGTCACCAATCTTGGGTAAATTAACCTTTATGTGAAAAGTTTTTAAGTGTTAAACAGAACCTCGGACTTGTTCGACTCCTCGGGTCACAAACCTTGGGTAAATTAACATTTATGTGAAAAGTTTCTAAGTGTTAAACAGAACTTCGGTCTTGTTCGACTCCTCGGGTCACAAACCTTGGGTAAATTAACCTTTATGTGAAAAGTTTCTAAGTGTTAAACAGAACCTCGGTCTTGTTCGACTCCTTGGGTCACAAACCTTGGGTAAATTAACCTATGTGTAAGAAGTTTCTAAGTGCTTTCCGAAATCTTGGTTTGGTTTGGCTCCTCGAGTCACAAACCTTGGACAAGTTAACACTTATGTGGAATTTTCTAGGTATTAAATAAAGTTATAAATCTTGCTTGCTTCCTCGGGCTACAGGTATAAGGCAGATTGGTCTTTTAGCATTCTAAATCCAAAGTAAGGTAAGTGTTGCTTGAAATTTTTACTAAGTGCCAAAATATAGTAACTAATTACCCTAAGTGCCAGTCCAGTAACTTTCTCAAAGTTCATGTCAGATTGAATAGGATAGTAAGGGGAATTAATTTAGTTTGTCAAAGGTTAGTATGTTATAGATAATATGAAAAAAGGGAAATAGCATGAGATACACATAAACAAGTTAAACTTAAATAGCTGAAAAATTATAAAATAAAGGTTGACTGTTTTCATTGAAGTTTAGGAGTTGGATTACAATAGAAGGAAGTAGGGGCATCAATTAAACTTAAGCCCAATTAAAAAATTTACTAATTGTCTCTTAACCTAGGACTTACGCTGTTGTTTTTTTCTCCTTCCCTTCCTCTTTTTCCTTCTCCTTCTCCTTCTTCTTTTTCTTTCTCTTCAGCTGACCCACTTCAGCTACTTCATCTGTCTCTACGTCCACAACAGCTACTGGAGGTGGCTGCTCTTGCCCTTTCTTTGTAACAGGTGTAGTAGCTGGAGTAGTGGCAGGCTGGACCAAGCCAAAAGTAGGGGCAGAGCCAGGATCGGCTGAAGGCTAAGAGAGGTTAGGGGCCAGGTGCAAGGCTGGAGGGTAATGTACTCTATCAGGAGCCCTAAGCTCTGATTCAATACTGACCCCAGCTGCAGTGAGGGCCTAACCCCATACCTCAAGGCAAAAGGCCCGAGCGACGTCCCTGAGTTGGGCAGTCAGACTTTGGGCAGTTTTAATCATGCCCGCGTCATAGGCCGCCTACTCGGCCTTAGCCTTCTCGGCATCCTTTGCCTCTAGCTGTTTTTGCTATTGTTTAACCTTCACCATGGTCAAGGCTAGCTGGTTTTCAGCCATCTTTTGAGCCTCCAGGGACTCTGCAGCTTGTTTTTCGTGGACGGCCAAGGCAGCTTTGGCGTTCTTTCAAAACTTTTCTACCTTGGTCAGTTGGGAGAGGGTCTTTTTGAGCTTCTTATCAGCCTCTACATGAGCCCTCTCAGCTGTTTCTAGCTTGCCTTCAGCCTCGCGAGCCTAACTTAAAGTGTGGTCCACCCATTCCTCAGCCACAAAGGCTGCTTGCACAGACTACAAAATTATTATAAGTTAGGATTTGTACATGTTTTATATTAATTTATAAAAAGAAGAAGGTGATTGTATACCTTGGCAAGGTCTCTCTTTAGTGACAGGAAGACCTCGCGCTTCCGAAGGACCGGAGCTCCTGCATCTCCTCAGGTAAAAGGAGAGCCTTTTCCAGACATTTAGCTAGGAAGCCCGACCTACCCTTCTGGGTATCCCTGAGGTTGGCATCATCCATGACAAGGCTCCCTGAACTTAGCATAAAAGAAGGCCTTCAGGCAGAGGCCTTTGGTTGTTGTTCCCCTTTAGTTCCTTTGGAGGCCCTAGAGGGAGCACTCTTCTTTTGCTGAGCCCCAGTAGTTCGGGCTTCCTTGGCAGGGGGCTGTTGGGAAAAGCGTGTAAGCTCTCCCTCTTCAGCATCCTCGGATCCTTAACCCATTGTACTCTTTTCCTTTTTTTATCTGCGGCGTCTTCGGAGGACACGTGCATGGGGACAATAGTTGGTGGTCAAGGAACCACAAGAACTACTGGGGAGGCACCCCGAGCATGGGCAGTGAGCAAAGCTAGTAGGTCAGGGGTCTTCTCTTCTAGCACCATTCCTTCAGGGGTGTTGGTTGCTTCTTGGCTGGTGCTAGTCTGGGCAGGTAGTGGACGATGATGGGAGGGGCCAGGAAGATCTTCGGGATCCTCTTGTTGGTAAAAGACCTCGAATTCTTTATCTGTGACTTCTTGGGTGGGCTATGGGGTGCGCTCCTTGATTTCGTTGTCTGAAGGAATAGGCTGCTCCTGGGAGTAAAGGAGTTTTGGTTAAAAGCGAGGTTGGGAGTTGAGCGTCTTGAATTCTGGGTGGAGGAGGCTCTGTTGTTAGGAAACCAAGAATTGCTACGTCAATTGAAGCTAGCCTTGGGTCCTTAGCTTTGATTATGTATTTGGGGCTTTGGAAATGCTTGGAGATAGGCTTGAATCCAAGGATCACATGCACCGCCCGAAGCTGGCCGTCCTTGTGAAGAAATTTTTTTGACCTGAGGATTCGATTTAGCTCGGGAAAATTCACGAGGCTCTTGTTCAAGACAGTGTGATGTTCGTCTGCGAGTAAACATGCAACACATACAATATATTAGGAAGAATCCTTGTGAAAGTTTTACCTTTATATAAATAAGAAAAATCCTAGGCTCGTCTAATGTCTGTGGGAACCATACCTGGTTCCCCCTCTTGGATGGGACAGTGTAATCCATCATGCTAGTTTCCTAAGACGATGAGGAAATCCTCGTCCACACCCTTATTTGATTCCGACATACACGAAATTAACCTAACGGCTGGGACCCTACATTTGATGTAGTAGTTGGTCTCTTTCCCTTTTTTCCCTTTTTGACAGTTATATACCCAATTTACGTCATGCCATGTGAGATTGGTCCCCATCTTACGGTTTATCATGTCTATGCTACCGATGACTCTAAAGACGTTGGGGGTACATTAGGTGGGAGTCAACCTATAGTTCATAAGGAAGTCCCTAGTAACCTTACCCATGGGAATTTCCTTCTTGCTTCTATGAAGGTGATCAGCAGAATTATTACCGAGCCAGGAGGTCTGTTCATGACCAGCCATTCGCCTAATTCACAGTGTTGGAGTTCAACACCGTTAGAGATCCTATATTAAGCCTTAAAGGCAGCCATTCCTTCGAGAGTATCTACTAACTTAGCAAATCTGCCCATGGAGGCTTATGGTGAGCCCTAAAGGCAGCCATGCCTTCGGTAACAAAGAATCTATGTATAAAAATAAAGGAATTTGGACGCACCTACAGACAATAGAAGAATCTCTCCTCAGACTGCTGCTTCAACGAAAAATTACGAAATGAATAAATGGGGCAAAGTTATCTCCAACCCCTCCTTATATAAAGGTGAAAAGTGAGCGGTAAATTTCCTGCTCATAAATTAGGGTAAATAAGGACAGTAGAATCACCATCTCACTGTGGAATGTGGGCAGACAAGTAGCCGCCTGACACAATAAATGACGCATTATGGATACCGAAGCGTCAGGAGCGTGCTGAGGACAAGTGAAAAGACGTTACCATGTGGGAAAGCGTTTGGCACGTATTAGTTGGGGTAGTATTACTAAAACCTTACTTGTTGCCTCAGAGGCAATAACAAGATTTTAGGGGGCTATTGTGGGGACTTGAGGACCGAGGAAGGGTAGCATGATCGTAGCCTTCATTCGTTCCTCATGCAGGAGCATTTATAGCCCAAGGAGTGGGCTTGCTCGAGGAGAAGTTGGGAAGAGACAGAACGTCTTCCGGAAATATAAGAGGTGAGAGGGGTGCCTTAGGGGAGAAACAGGATATTTTTTGGAGATCTCTTGTAAAGTCTCACCCACTTCTTCGCATTAAATGGCTGGCAACAGCTTTATCAGCTGCACTAATGAGGGAGTGACCTAAACAGTAGATCCACAACTAAGTGCATCCTTCTACCACCTTCACCAAACGTCTAATGGGACAAGTGTCTTGATGAGGGTTGGGAGGATTGTAGATGGAGGGCTAGGATGCCAGAAGCCTAAGAATATATAAAGGAAAGGAACTTCCAGATAAAAAAGAAGGAGAAAAGGTGAAGGGAAAAAGATTAGAGCTAGAACAGTGAATGAGAGAAAGAGAACAGTGTAGTTGCACAAGAACATTGTCCTCGGGCAAATTTATAAAGAAAATTTGCAAAGAATTATCAATATACTTAGCCATTAACTTTCACCTACTTCTTCTTTATTTGTGTCCTTGGGCCAAGCCCAACTTGTTTCATCCCACTTTCTTTACAAATATCTATTGGTTTGGGCCAAGTCAAGTAGTACCAATTTAACCAATCTAGGTGGGTTTGGGCCACCAGAACCTCTGCTCTTACAATAATAATAATAATAATAATAATATCTTATTATGTTAATATTGCATCAGTATACTCGATCTTTTAGCTAGTTGGATTTAGATTATCTAGATTTCTTAAGGTACTTTACTAAATAAATTTAGTTAAATCAACCATTTTTAATGATTTAATGGTCTAGTTTTTGCCATGTCAACATTCCACTAACAATAATCTTAATTATTTTGTTTGCAATATTATTATATTATTTTAAGAGTATTGTTAGTGGAATGCTAACATGACAGAATTTAGATCTTTAATCATAAAAAAATGGTTAGAATTTAAGAAAATCTATTAGTAAAGTACTGTAGAAAATTTAGAAGATCTGAATTTAGCTTTAGAGGTGTAATTTGCAATTTATCTTTTATTATTATTATTATTATTATTATTATTATTATTATTATTATCACTCCAAGGAAGAGTAGCTGCATACTTTAAATATTTTACATTAAAAGGACCGCAACTTTGTAGTTGCTGGTTAGAGAGGGTAGGGCCCTCGAAAATTGAAAATTCCTTATTTGAGCTGTAAGATGATGCAATTTGTTTTTTAATAATGAGTATAAGAAATTGATGACATCTGTGTGCACTTCCCAGAAAATTCCTTATTTATTTTTTTTTAGGAGAGAGGAATTTAAAATCTTTGACGCCACTTTTAAAAATATTAGAATGTGCTACCTAGTTGAGCTTTTGGCGTATAGAGAGATTTTAAACAGTAGGAAGTAAGAGTACATTTAAATTTAATCAACATGACGGTGACTTTGAATATTCACCCAAAAAAAAAAAAAAAATACTAATAAATGAATATGATTTATATAGAGAGTGAAGATCGAGAAGGCCTGTCCAAATCATTAGACTTTATAGGTCTAACATCTCTATGCGTTTTTTCTGTCAGCATTTTCAAAACAAAAAATTACAAGTCTGACAAACAGAAATTTCATCTTTTATAAGTTATAACTAAATTTCTTTGTTATGTAATCTTGCATCCCATCCCCGACTATACACCATTTTATGGAATGAAATTAAAGGAAACACAAAAAAAGAAAAAGAAAAAAAAGGCTAGTAATAAGCAAGAACAATATCTTTTAAAGGCCATTAAAACAATCAAATTTAGCAGAACAATGAACATAATGGTGGAAGATCCCATAACTCTTCAGCAGAATCATGAACAGCTTCCATATACTCATGCACCCCATTCGTTGCATATAGCGAAGCTGATATCTGTCTTTCAACTTTCATCCTTTCAAATTCCGAAATCTCCAACCCGGCTGTGTCTGTGTCAGGCAAAGTTAAATTCTTTGGCAAATCCAACGCTTCTTGAGTAAACAAAAATCGATCAAACCCAAGTCCGAAACCGCATGAAGGATCAGATTGAGAAGAACCCAACTCAAATTCCTCTCTGCAGTTGCTTAAATCTGGTTTGTATGCATCATCAAACAACCGGAAATCTTGATTGGAAAGAGAGTTAACACAGCTGCTTGTGGAAGTAGTGGAACTACTAGTAGTACTAGTACTAATAGTGGGAGTAACAGTGGGAGTACTACTAGTACTAGAGGCATCAACATTAACCTGTTGTTCTATGGCTCCCTTTTTGTTTTTGAGGAGATTTCGAATCCTACAGGCGAGAGGAGAATCCAAAGACACATGGGTAATGAAGTTGGTGCGAGTATTTGATCCGCGAAGAAGGCAGGCGGCTTCATCATAAGCTCGGGCAGCGTCTTCAGCGGTCTCAAATGTGCCAAGCCACATCCTTATCTTCTGTTTGGTGTCTTTAATCTCAGCTACCCATCTCCCAGAAGGCCTTTGCCTCACTCCAACAAACTTGTTTGTGTTACTAGTGCTTCTGTTCCTTACCTTGAACTTGCTATCTTTGCTGATGGGAATGCCTGCTTTTTTATGCTGCGTAGTCTTTTGTTGTTGGAACTGGATCTCCATTGCAAATTGTCCACAATAGAATAATTAAGGAGGGTTGAGATATAGGGGTGGTGATTTAAAGAAGGCAGACAAAAAAAGAAAAAGAAAGAAGGATCTGTTTTAGCTCTATAAGGTAGTGGAGAGCTCGTCTACATGTTCTTATTGTTTGAATGTTAAGTTATGGATTGGAGGTCGGAGTTTTCTATAAGCAATTTGGTCTTTAAGAGTATCACAGACTCATTCGCAGGTGTTTGTTTCTACTTGTCATCTTATGATATATTATTATACACATTGTGGACAAATCATCACTTAATTAATTCAGTTAATCTTCCTCAAAAAAAAAAAAAAAAAATCAGGTAATTGATTCTTTTTTCTCTTTCTAATATACCCTTGCTTTGACTTTTATCAAATGATTAATCTACCCTCATATTTTGTTTGTATCAAAAGAGTAGATAAAAGTAAAACAAAGTCATGAACCCCAATTCCTTCAAACTCAGACATATAATTATAGAACATATATCCTGCATTAGTCACTTTCACCTAGTAAATAGGGTAGTAACTCCAACAGAATAGAAAACTCTTTTTTTTTTTTTAAATAAAAAAAAAATAAAAATCATAATAATAATAATAGAATTTGAAAATTATAAGCTTGGTACATCATAGTTTTATTCGTATTATCAAGCGGAAACACCAATAAGTTTATATTTAGTATAGACTGAATTCAAATCTAAATATTAAATTACTTTAATGGTTGAAATAACTTGAACCCATGTAGAAAACTTAATTTCGAACATAAAAAATAGGTTTAACAAGGAATGAATTGCCAAGATCCAACATTAATACAAAAAGAAACGAGTTTAATATTATTGAAAAGAATATAGGTGGTAACACAAATTTTACGATATAATGTTTACAAAATACATTAATTTTTAAGCACAACATAAAAATATAATTAAGAAATTTATTCATTATGGTATTATGCAATATTAATCAAATTTATTCTCATGTAAATTTATTTTAGTAAAATTTGATATAACATGTTTCCTGTTGAATACTTAACACTGCAAGGACATTAAAGGTAATTTGGGAAGCACACAAGGGTGTCCTAAAAACTAAGAAAGGAAAAAGAAAAAAAAAAAAAACAATGGTGGAAAACAAGCTAGGGTATTAAATCCAAGGCCCACCCAGCGGGGTTAAGGGATGCTCACGACTGTCTGGGTTGCCACTTGGAGGCACCAAAACAATCCTTAGAATGAACACAAATACTAGGGGGTGTTTGGATTGTGTTTTCAAACCATTATTTTCAGTTTTTAAACAACATTACACATATTTGTACATACTTTTTCATCTACACGTATTTCTACAATATTTTCAAATAACAATTTTCAGTTTTTAAACACATTTATCAAACGGGCCTGTGTTTCAAAGTTCAAACATGGGCTTGAATTAAGGTAGACCCTGTTAATATTACTCACTAATTATTATAATATACTAGCCTCATTACACGCGTTTCGTACATGCAATGAGATTCTTTTACTAATTTAAATTTATCTATTGTTAGTGAGGTTACAGTTAAGAAATTTTAAGAAACTAAAATTTAAGATTTGAAATAGAGTAAACTGCTGAGTTTAGTGTGTGCTAATTTTTAGGAAAAAAATGTATTAAATGTGTTCGAGATATATTTAAATAGAAAGTATGCTAATTTTTAGGAAAAAAGTTTCTCTAACATTTTTTTTTTTTTTAATTTTGTTGAATTACAATTTTAATCATATTTTTTATTTTTTAAGAATAAAGATTATCTAATTAGATTAGAGGTATTTTTGACATTTTTAGAAGTCATATAACTAACTTTCTAAATTCTCTTAATATATAAAGATAAAGATAATTATACATACAACAAAAGAATATCTAATTATCGTGCACGGTACGTTTGTTCTAACTCCCGTCGTACACATCATCACCAAATAAAACATTTTTTTTTTTGCTAAACACCGAACAAAACTTGTTTGCTTTAATTTGCCTTATCTTATTCGTAGATTTATTAGTTTTATCTTCGTAATGTATACATTTATAATCAGGTTGCTTACGATATTTTTTAATTCTGTTTTAATTACTTAAAAAAATACAATGATTTGATAGAGTAGAGGACAGTTTAACAACTCTTCAACTTAAAATGGGTGTAAATTAATGATAGAAAAAAAATGAAAAGGCCAGTACTTACTAGTATACTGGTATGTTAAATAATATCTTACATTATTATCTTACATTATTTGAGAAAAAATAAAAAATGCACATTGGTATATTAAATAATCACATAAATTATAGATTCATTCATAAAAAACCAAAAAAATTTACATCAATTTAATGTAATTATCATATATACTACATTTGTTTGTAAGCATCATTTAAAGAGGCAAAAAACCTCAAAACGTGACACTCTCTTGGGATATTATTTTTTATTTGGATTCAACTGATACTCTATCTCTCTATATTAGAATAGCAAAACTTGGTCTATTAGGATGTTATTTTTTATTTGGGTCTAACTGAGCATTTTGTCAAGTTAAAGAAGATTATAAGAAATCAGGATTGTTTGAAGTCGTCGAAATCGTACGATCCTACTAATCCTAAACGATCACAAAGATTCTTGAAAGATTTAGATCGTTTTGGGTAAGTGGGATCGTAAAATCGTAGGGATTTTGACAACCATGTATGACTTTACCCATAACAGAATGTTCTGTTCTTAGGGGATATCTAATTTTTCTCCGGTGGTTACATATGCTAACTACAAAAATAAATAAATACATTGATTTGATATTGTTTAGTAAAAACAAAAACAAAAAAAAAAATACAAACATTCCCATAAAAAAAAAAACAAAAAGAAAGAAGCAAACAATGTTTGTTATACTATACTACAACCAATTTTGATACTCATTCAACCAAAAAACATTGATAAGTGCTACATCCACTACATTTTCACAACAAGTTATAGGTGGTAAGTTTTTATTGGTTCGAATTTAAATCTACAACTTAAACAATTTTTTTTGCTCACCCATAACAACCACTAACAACCCATCATTTAGAACTTGTTGTGAAAATGTTGTGAATATAGCATTTCTCAAAAACATTTAATTAATTTATGTAATAGACTTTGTTATTTGAAATTGAGTAGAGTTCCAAGTACTACATGTTTTACTACATTGAGATTTCAAATTAATGTATCACTGATCATAAAAAGGTAATTCAAATATTCAGTTATGAGATGGTTAAAGCCCACCAATCATATTTATTGTTACATCAGTTTGTAGGTTTTTCATTCTCAAAAAAGTTTGTAGGTTTTATGTAGTAAAACTTGTAGTATCTCTAGTACTTTCCCATAAAATTTACAACAAGGACAAAGTTTGCCTATAAATTTGGTTGTAGCCTAAGGCTACAACTTCCATTAAAAAAAATTAACATGACTATATATTTTGAAAATTCAACTGCTGAATTTCATGTTCTTTATGTTCTTAACACACATGTCAAATTTTGTATTAGTCTGATGTTATTTACTATTCGATCTATAAACTTATTTTTTATGTATAATTTTAGCCTAAAAGAATTTAAAATTTAAACATTTAATTGATAACATAGTTGTTGAATTTTGATATTCTGAAAATTTTGCAAGCATGAATGATACAAGAAGAAAATGTAATCCAATTGTTGATTTGTAAAAATTCACATCCAATAAAAAGATATTGAATACCGATGTAGCCATTAGCTATTACCAAATTTGAGAAAAATTTTGTCCTTATAATAATATATCACTAAATAAACCTGTTGA
Source organism: Quercus aquifolioides (assembly GCA_019022515.1). Classification (NCBI taxonomy): domain Eukaryota; kingdom Viridiplantae; phylum Streptophyta; class Magnoliopsida; order Fagales; family Fagaceae; genus Quercus; species Quercus aquifolioides. The sequence goes on along the minus strand of CM032325.1, from coordinate 23,109,610 downwards.
TTTGTAATATTTAATCTGAACCATAAAACTGAATCCATCCAATTGGTGAAGGTCCTAATATTTTGTGGATAAGCCTTTTACTTTATCTTGATAATTTGGGTGATAATCTTAAAGTTTTAATTGGTAGCCCAAAATCATTGAGACTAAGGGTCATTTTGGTTGGGTGTTTAGGAAGATTAAAAAAGTGTATTTAAAACCCAAAACTCTGTCTTGCAATTATAACTGTGGGGCCTGTTATCTAAAATGATACAGGAATCATAAGAAATGGGCTTGGGGCCCAGCGGCCCAGTCCGAGGACACTCACGTGTCCGAGAATAGGTTAAAAGAATTATTGTGGGACTAGTATACGAAAACGGGATGGAAGTCATGTATAGTGGCAGAAGACACGTCCAAGGATGAAACTCACCTCGGATACCACAGTCCGAGGTGGATGTAACTATCATTTTATCCAAGGTACTCCGCAAAGTTGTATTAGAACTGGAAAGTGAAGATAGACCTAAGGAGGAATCGGGAAAGATAACAAATATCTTCCAAGGCTACTACCTCCACATTAAATGCTTTCCAGCTAACTCTCTAGCCGCATTAATGTGGAGGTGATACCTGAACAGTAACCAAGCAGCTTTATGGCCACTGAGCAAAGGTTCCAGTAGGTGCTGGATGGGACAGAAAGGAGTTCCCAGGATAGGAACTACACGTGTACGGTGGAAATAGAGTAATGTACGTAGTATATAAGATGGAAGCAGATGACATTAGAGAGGACTTTTGGAGAAAAAGAAAGAAGAACGATAGAACTCAAAAAGGGGTTTACTGAAACTTAGCCGAGGAGAGTCTTTATCATACAATCAGCTTGAAGTGTCTTTTATTGCATTATAACTATAACCTTTCCTATCAAGTAGAACTAGTTCTTGTACCCACGCTCTAAAAATTTATTGTTTGGGCTTGATGGTCTGAAAACCCATTCATATTCTAGGTCCAATCCAATTTGAGTCCCTACAATTGGCGCCGTCTGTGGGGAGAACTTGATCTATTCACAAGGAAAGGCAAGTGCAGTGTTCGCGATGGAAGGGGGAGCACCGCAGCAACCATTGACGGGCCCGCAGCAGGTGGATGCTAATCAGTACCAGGCAGAGTCTAGGGGCTCTCAGCACAGTAATCCGTTGGTAGTCCATGGACATAGGGGGGATCGTGAGGGAAGTACATGAACAACCCACACAGATAGAAGTCACTCTCGGGGGAAAGGCCATGTTTCCCACGTAAAGAACGAAGGGGACATGCAGCGTAAGATTAACAAGTTGAAGAGGGAATTGCGACATGAGCGACGAAGGCGTAAGGCTCAAAACTCTGGGCATTCCTCTGAGGAGTCAGATGACACCAGTTACAGACAGAGGTCGAGAACTCCACCCAGTGAATCTTTTTCGCATGAAGAGGAGTACCACCATGAGCGAAGGTATAAGAGTCCGCCTCGCCAGGGTCGGGGGAATGACACCTTGAACAAAGCACTGAGTCAGGTCTCTAAGTCGCCCTTTACACGACGTATTGAGGACGCTAATCTTCCTCGGCGGTTCCATCAGCCCGTGTTCACCATTTATAATGGTCGAACAGACCCAGTAGAACATGTTAGCCACTATAGTCAGAGAATGGCCATTCATGCTAGGGATGAGGCCTTAATGTGCAAGGTTTTCCCATCTAGCTTGGGCCCGGTGGCGATGAGATGGTTCAACGGCCTAAGAGCTAACACTATTGACTCTTTTGAGAAACTCACCCAGGCTTTTGGTGCTCGTTTTATCACATGTAGGAGGGTTGTTCAACCCTTGGGATCGTTACTATCCATGTCTATGCGGGAAGGAGAAACCCTGAAGGCCTACTCGGACAGATATTGGGAAATGTTCAACGAGGTAGACGGAGCTCATGACGATGTGGCCATTAATACCTTTAAGGAAGGCCTTCCAACCGAGCATGGCCTGAGGAAATCTCTGACTGGTAAACCTGTTACTAGCGTGCGTCAGCTTATGGATCAGATAGACAAGTATAGAAGAGTAGAGGAGGATCAGATACAGGGTAGAGGAAAGTCTAAGGCAGTCCCTCAGGAGAGGAGGGATTTCAGGTCGGACCGGTACAATAACAACCGACCTCGGAGGGACTTTGGGGGGCAATCGGGATCTGCCAACTCCCAGGCGGTTAGTGCCGTGTTCCGAGAACCAGCGTAGCGGGTTCTGGAGAAGATAAAGGACGAGCCATTCTTTAGATGGCCCAATAGGATGGCAGGGGATCCTGCGAAGCGTAATCAAAACCTTTACTGCCAGTACCACCAGGATCATGGGCATACCACTAAAGATTGTAAAAACTTGTGGGACCACTTGGAACAGCTGGTCCAGGAAGGGAAGTTGACCCAGCTTTTACATCATTCCAGCGGCCGAGGAGGCCAGGCAGGCTCAGCATTTAGGGGGAATGCTTCTTCAGGACCCCCTTTAGGAACGATAAACGTTATTTTTGTTGCCCCGGGGAGAACTGGGTCTTGCCCTTCCAGGGTAATGTCTGTGTCTCAGTGCTTAGATGAGGGCTCTAGTTCAAGGCCAAAGAGAGCCAGACTGGGCACCTCACTGGTGTTAGGCTTTTCAGAGGAGGATAAGAGAGGAACCATACAACCGCATGATGATGCTTTGGTGGTTACGATTAGGATTGGAGGGTATGACGTGAGAAGGGTGATGGTTGACGAAGGGAGTGCAGCCGAGGTAATGTATCCTGATTTATTTCGAGGGCTGAATTTGAAACCTGAGGATTTGACAACCTATAGTTCCCCGCTGGTGGGCTTCGAGGGCAGATCGGTCGTTCCGGTGGGAATGATTAGATTACCTGTGCAGACTGGTTCAGATGTGGTGGAGGTGGATTTAATTGTGGTGGATGCTTTTTCTCCATATACGGCTATTTTGGGTAGACCCTGGTTGCATGCCTTGGGGGCCGTTTCTTCCACTCTTCATCAGAAGGTGAAATATCCCTTAGAAGGCAAGGTCTCAGAAATTTTGGGAAATCAGGCCATGGCTAGGCAGTGCTTGATAATGGCCATTCAACATCAGCTAGAGACAGGTACCTCGGCCGCAGCCGAGGACGATTTATAGCAATCAAAGACTCAAGGAGCCCATTTCAGCACTTCCGCCGAGGAAATGAAGTGTGAGAATTTGGAGAGGGTGAGTGTTGGTGACGATCTAGAAAAGTACTTTCAGGTTGGGCCACAGTTACCTTTGTTAGAGAAGGAGCAGTTGGTTGAGGTTCTCAGGAGAAACGTTGATGTGTTTGCATGGAGTGCCTATGAAGCCCCATGGGTGGATCCGGAGTTCATTTGTCATCATTTGAACGTCAATCCCTCTATTATTCCAAAGAAACAGCCACCTCGGCGTCCGTGCAAGGCACATGCCGAGGCTATCAAAGATGAGGTGACCAAGCTCAAGCAGGCAGGGGCTATCAAGGAGGTGTTTTACCCTCAGTGGTTGGCCAATACGGTCGTAGTGAAGAAGAAAAATGGAAAATGGCGTGTGTGTGTTGATTATACGGATCTTAACAGGGCGTGCCCAAAGGACCCTTTTCCTATGCCCCGTATAGATCAGTTGGTGGATGCAACAGTGGGCCATCCTCGGATGAGCTTCCTGGACGCCTTTCAGGGCTATCATCAGATCCCACTGGCATTGGACGATTAAGAGAAGACCGCTTTTCTCACTCCCACTGGAAATTATCACTATAAGGTAATGCCCTTTGGCCTGAAGAACGCGGGGTCTACTTACCAGAGAATGATGACGAAGATGTTTGAGCCACAATTGGGCAGAAGCATTGAAGTCTATATTGATGATATGGTCGTGAAGAGCAAGGTAGGGGCCGAGCATGTGACAGACCTTACCAATACTTTTGAGATTTTAAGGAGGCATAAATTGCGGCTGAATGCGTCCAAGTGCTCATTTGGGGTAAGTTCAGGGAAGTTCTTGGGCTACATGGTGACTCATCGAGGAATTGGGGTGAACCCTGATCAAATTAAAGCCATAAGTAGCTTGCAACCACCTCAGAATCCCAAGGAGGTCCAAAGGTTGACCGGGATGACCGCCGCATTGAACAGATTCATATCCAGGTCGGCGGATAGGTGCAGGCCTTTTTTCCTACTACTCCACAAGTGGAAGGGATTCGAATGGACTGAGGAGTGCGCCCTAGCATTTCAGCAGCTGAAGGAGTATTTATCTCGGCCACCCATCATGTCTAGCCCTGAGGTAGATGAGGTTCTTTTTTCCTACCTAGCGATCACCACTTATGCGATCAGTTTTGTTCTGATACGAGTAGACAATGGAGTACAGCGGCCAGTCTACTACGTGAGTAAGTCGCTTCATAAGGCCGAAGTACGTTACCTGCCCTTGGAAAAGGCTATTTTGGCAGTGGTGCACGCTACAAGGAAACTTCCCCATTATTTTCAGGCGCATACTATGGTCGTCCTAACTCAGTATCCGATCAAAGCAGTACTTCGGAGTGCAGACTATACTGGTAGGGTTGCCAAGTGGGGCACAATCCTGGGGGCTTCTGATGTTAAGTATATGCCCCGTACCTCCGTGAAGGGTCAAGTGCTCGCCGATCTGGTGGCCGAATTTGCTGAAGGTTCTGAAGAAATAGAGGTAAGCCCAAGTGGCATGGATGAAAAATCAGTTGGCCTTATCTCTGCGCAACCTATTTCATCCTGGAAGGTATATGTGGATGGGGCGGCAAATCAGCGGGGGTCAGGAGTGGGACTTGTACTGATATCTCCTGAGAAGGTCATCATCGAGAAGTCTCTAAGGCTGGGATTCTCAGCTACTAATAACGAGGCGGAGTACGAAGCTTTGTTAATGGGGATGGTAATGGTCAAGAAGCTAGGTGGAAAAACGGTGGAAGTCTTCTCGGATTCGGGGCTGGTCGTGGGCCAGGTCAGAGGGGAATTGGAAGCTCGAGACACAAGAATGCAGGAATACTTGAGCCAGGTTAGGCGTATGCAAGTTAATTTTGAATTTTTTGAGATAACCCATGTCCCTAGGAGCGGAAATGCCCATGCGGACTCTTTAGCCACCCTTGCCACCTCCTCGGCGCAAAACCTACCTCGGATGATAATGGTTGAAGACTTGAGCACACCTACCCCAGTGACGATGGACACGCTTCAGGTCAACCAAATCAGCTCAGTGTGTAGCTGGATGGATCCTATAATATTATTCCTTGAGAAGGATATACTGCCCGAGGACAAGTCAGAGGCAGAGAAGATACGGAGAAAGGCTCCTCGTTTTTGGCTGTTCGAGGATAAGAAGTTATACAAACGCTCTTACTCTGGGCCATATCTGCTTTATGTACGCCCTGAAGCATCAGAGGATCTTCTAGAAGAGCTACATGAAGGAATTTGTGGTAGTCATACTGGAGGAAGGTCTTTGTCTCACCGGGCGATTACCCGGGGTACTGGTGGCCAGACATGCAAAAGGAAGCCCAGGAGTACGTGAGGAAATGTGATCAATGCCAAAGGTTTGCGCCGAACATTCATCAGCCAGGAGGAGTCCTCAATCCTCTTTCTAGTCCTTGGCCTTTCGCTCAGTGGGGCTTGGACATCGTTGGCCCTTTCCCTAGGGCAGTAGGAAATAAGAAGTACTTGCTAGTTGGCACAGATTATTTTACGAAGTGGGTTGAAGCTGAGCCTCTGGCTAATATCAGGGATGTGGATGTCAAAAGGTTTATCTTGAGGAATATCATTACTCGATTTGGGGTTCCTCAAGCTCTTATCTCGGACAACGGTCTACAATTTGACAGCAAGGCTTTTAGAAAGTACTGTTTCGACCTGGGGATAAAGAATAGATATTCCACTCCAGCCTATCCACAGGGAAATGGACAAGCCGAGGCTGTCAACAAAGTCATAGTGGGTGGACTTAAGAAAAGGCTGGATGATGCAAAGGGTAAATGGGTGGAGGAACTTCCACATGTCCTCTGGGCGTATAGAACAACGCCCCGACGATCAACAGGGGAGACCCCATTTTCAATGACATACGGGGCTGAGGCCGTGATCCCTGTTGAAACGGGCTTTCCAACGCTGAGAACCAGTACTTTCACCTCGGATGGAAATGATGAGTTGTTAAAGAAAAGTCTAGACTTGATAGACGAGCAATGAGAGAAGGCGATGGTTCAATTGGCATACTACTAGCACAAGCTGAAGCAGGGTTATGATGCGAATGTCAGACTAAGGCCGTTAGCTCCAGGAGATTTGGTGTTGAGGAAGGTCTTGGGAAATACCAAAAACCCAGCCTGGGGAAAGTTGGGGCCTAATTGGGAGGGGTCATATCGTATTACATCTGTAGCAGGGGTAGGGGCTTATAACTTAGAAGATTTAGATGAAAAAACTGTACCCCATCCCTGGAATGTAAGCAACCTGAAGAGGTATTATTATTAACAAGTTATGTTTCACTTTCCTTTATGGTTTATCTTACTTTTGCAATATGTGCTTCTAAAATCAATGGAAGTATTAAACAGAAACTAAGTCATGTAAGGTCCTCGGACCACAACTTAGTGAAAATTAATACACTACCAATGGAAGTATTAAACAGAAACTAAGTCATGTCAGGTCCTCGGACCACAACTTAGTGGAAATTAATACACTATCAATGGAAGTATTGAACAGAAACTAAGTCATGTCAGGTCCTCGGACCACAACTTAGTGGAAATTAATACACTATCAATGGAAGTATTAAACAAAAACTAAGTCATGTCAGGTCCTCGGACCACAACTTAGTGGAAATTAATACACTATCAATGGAAGTATTGAACAGAAACTAAGTCATGTCAGGTCCTCGGACCACAACTTAGTGAAAATTAATACACTATCAATGGAAGTATTAAACATAAACTAAGTCATGTCAGGTCCTCGGACCACAACTTAGTGGAAATTAATACACTATCAATGGAAGTATTGAACAGAAACTAAGTCATGTCAGGTCCTCGGACCATAACTTAGTGGAAATTAATACACTATCAATGGAAGTATTAAACAAAAATTAAGTCATGTCAAGCCCTCGGACCACAACTTAGTGGAAATTAATGCACTGTGGCTTCAGTTGAAGTATTACACATAGGCTAAGGGATAACGAATTGTTTAGGCAACAAACTTAGTTAAAATCAATGCCTTTTAAAGGGGGTCCGTGCAATTTGAAATATATATCAAAGCAAATGCCATGAGCATCACTTAAAGCATTTCAAGGTGTTCAATACCTCTCTGGGTGAAATGTTGGAATACTATCTTAGATATGGGTACTTCTTAATGAATTTACAGCGAGCCTTTGTAGGGCTACGGAGGTCACTGCTATAGTCTGTTTCGGTTCCCAATGAGTGTATATAAAGTTAAGTTTTTCCCTTATAATATCAACTTTCATTCTTTTATAGTCCGAGATCATGTAAAAGAAAAAATAATAAAGAACATTCACGCAGGAAATTATACAAGTGACAGACGAAACCCCAATATCTCTTATAAATTTTGAAAAGGAATTACACATTGTAATTAGAAATGTCCTAAAAAAGGCTTAAAACAAAAAAAAAAAAAAAACAAAACAAAAGAAAAAAAAATGAAATGAAAGGGAAACTAAAGGGAATTTGATTACAATTAACTATTTGTTTAGTTTTATTTGGAGCTTATGTTGGGGGGCTTTGCCAGCTGCCTCAGGAGGAACATCTTTCTCCTGCACCTTAGGAGCTTCTCCAACAGGTAAGGTGGTTGAGACCAAGGCTTGTTCAAAACTTTGAGAAGCTGCTCCACCCTTGGGCCCTTCTGCTCTTTTATCCGAGGACATGTCCTTCGCCCTTTCAGGCACTTCAGGTTGCTCCTGCTGGTCAATTGAGGGAGGAGCCTGAGTTTGAGCTTCCTTGGTTGGTTCAGCAGCTGTAGAGGATGCCTCTCCTTGTTGAGTAGAAGGACTGGGGGCTCGAATAGCTGGGGGGAGATAAACATTCTCAGGCCTTCTCAACTCTGATGAAGGTTCAACCCCAGCTCGGTTGAGAGCTTCTTGCCAGGTCAAGGCGCAGTACTCTCAGCACACAACGGGAACCTCAACTCGGAAACTATCCTCTGTCTCAGCAACGCCCACGTCATAGCCATGTTGCTCGGCTGCATCTCTTTCTTTTTCAACCTCGGCTTTTGCCTTTTCAGCCTCAGCCTTGGCCTTTTCAGCTTGATCTCTGATTCTCTGGGCTTCCTCCACTTGTTTCTGCAGAGTTAGCACCTATTCCTGGGAAGTTGCCAGCTGGGCATTAGCATCGCGCAAGAGCTTCCTTTGGTCCTCGACCTGCCTTTGGGCTCCATCCAAAGCTGAGTCAGCACTTTTCCGAGCGTTTTCCTCGTCGGCTAACTTTTTCTTTAGCTGCGCAACGTTTTGTTCAGCAGCATTGAGTGTGTGCACGACTGCTATCCTTTTCTTCCTCTCAACCTCTATCTGTTGGTAGCAAGAATTGGTTATCTCCTCCAGCCTGAAAGTGGCTTGAACGGCCTAGAAGGAAAGGGGTTAGAAAGACAATACGGGGAATTGTGTGCATGATGTCTATAATAAGAAACAATAATAATATAACAATAAGGGTGTTATACCATGCCCAAGTATCTCTTGGTATTCTGGAAGACCTCATTGCTTTTGATGGCCCTCAGCTCGGCCATGTCCTTGGGAAGAAGAAGTGTTTACTCTAAAGCCGAGGCGACACGGCACCCAATTCCGCCATTAAAGTCCCTGATCGAGGCATCCTCCCTTAAAGGCTCCCCACCGAGCATGGGAGCAGGAAGCCAGGCCTCGGGTTCGGAGGACTGAGTGGTCGTCTTGTCCGCCACTCGTTGAGACCCGTGGCTAACTTTTTGCTGCTTTGCAGCTCTTTGGTCCTCATCTTCACGGGTCGTACGAGACCTCCCAGCATCCACCACTTCTTTGTCCTTTGGCTCTCTCCTCCTCTTTGGATCGCTGGGTACACGTCCGAGGATGAAACTCACCTCGGATACCACAGTCCGAGGTGGATGTAACTATCATTTTATCCAAGGTACTCCGCAAAGTTGTATTAGAACTGGAAAGTGAAGATAGACCTAAGGAGGAATCGGGAAAGATAACAAATATATTCCAAGGCTACTACCTCCACATTAAATGCTTTCCAGCTAACTCTCTAGCCGCATTAATGTGGAGGTGATACCTGAATAGTAACCAAGCAGCTTTATGGCCACTAAGCAAAGGTTCCGGTAGGTGCAGGATGGGACAGAAAGGAGTTCCCAGGATAGGAACTGCACGTGTGCGGTGGAAATAGAGTAATGAACGTAGTATATAACATGGAAGCAGATGACATTAGAGAGGACTTTTGGAGAAAAAGAAAGAAGAACGATAGAACTCAGAAAGGGGCTTACTGAAACTTAGCCGAGGAGAGTCTTTATCATACAATCAGCTTGAAGTGTCTTTTATTGCACTATAACTATAACCTTTCCTATCAAGTAGAACTAGTTCTTGTACCCACGCTCTAAAAATTTATTGTTTGGGCTTGATGGGTTGAAAACCCATTCATATTCTAGGTCCAATCCAATTTGAGTCCCTACAATTGGCGTCGTCTGTGGGGAGAACTTGATCTATTCACAAGGAAAGGCAAGTGCAGTGTTCGCGATGGAAGGGGGAGCACCGCAGCAACCATTGACGGGCCCGCAGTAGGTGGATGCTAATCAGTACCAGGCAGAGTCTAGGGGCTCTCAGCACAGTAATCCGTTGGTAGTCCATGGACATAGGGGGGATCGTGAGGGAAGTACACAAACAACCCACACAGATAGAAGTCACTCTCGGGGGAAAGGCCATGTTTCCCACGTAAAGAACGAAGGGGACATGCAGCGTGAGATTAACAAGTTGAAGAGGGAATTGCGACATGAGCAACGAAGGCGTAAGGCTCATAACTCTAGGCACTCCTCAGAGGAGTCAGATGACACCAGTTATAGACAGAGGTCGAGAACTCCACCCAGTGAATCTTTTTCGCATGAAGAGGAGTACCACCATAAGCGAAGGTATAAGAGTCCGCCTCGCCAGGGTCGGGGGAATGACGCCTTGAACAAAGCACCGAGTCAGGTCTCTAAGTCGCCCTTTACGCGACGTATTGAGGACGCTAATCTTCCTCGGCGGTTCCATCAGCCCGTGTTCACCATTTATAATGGTCGAACAGACCCAGTAGAACATGTTAGCCACTACAGTCAGAGAATGGCCATTCATGCTAGGGATGAGGCCTTAATGTGCAAGGTTTTCCCATCTAGATTGTGCCCGGTGGCGATGAGATGGTTCAACGGCCTAAGAGCTAACACTATTGACCCTTTTGAGAAACTCACCCAGGCTTTTGGTGCCCGTTTTATCACATGTAGGAGGGTTGTTCAACCCTTGGGATTGTTACTATCCATGTCTATGCGGGAAGGGGAAACCCTGAAGGCCTACTCGAACAGATATTGGGAAATGTTCAATGAGGTAGACGGAGCTCATGACGACGTGGCCATTAATACCTTTAAGGAAGGCCTTCTAACCGAGCATGGCCTGAGGAAATCTCTGACTGGTAAACCTGTTACTAGCGTGCGTCAGCTTATAGATCGGATAGACAAGTATAGAAGAGTAGATGAGGATCAGATACAGGGTAGAGGAAAGTCTAAGGCAGTCCCTCAGGAGAGGAGGGATTTCAGGTTGGACCGGTACAATGACAACCGACCTCAGAGGGACTTTGGGGGCAATCGGGATCTGCCAACTCCCAGGCGGTTAGTGTCGTGTTCCGAGAACCAGTGCAGCGGGTTCTGGAGAAGATAAAGGACGAGCCATTCTTTAGATGGCCCAATAGGATGGCAGGGGATCCTGCGAAGCGTAATTGAAACCTTTACTGCCAGTACCACCAGGATCATGGGCATACCACTGAAGATTGTAAAAACTTGTGGGACCACTTGGAACAGCTGGTCTAGGAAGGGAAGTTGACCCAGCTTTTACATCATTCCAGCTGCCGAGGAGGCCAGGCAGGCTCAGCATTTAGGGGGAATTCTTCTTCAGGACCCCCTTTAGGAACGATAAACGTTATTTTTGCTGCCCCGGGGAGAACTGGGTCTTGCCCTTCCAGGGTAATGTCTGTGTCACAGTGCTTGGATGAGGGCTCCAGTTCAAGGCCAAAGAGAGCCAGACTGGGCACCTCACTGGTGTTAGGCTTTTCAGATGAGGATAAGAGAGGAACCATACAACCGCATGATGATGCTTTGGTGGTTACGATTAGGATTGGAGGGTATGACGTGAGAAGGGTGATGGTTGACGAAGGGAGTACAGCCGAGGTAATGTATCCTGATTTATTTCGGGGGCTGAATTTGAAACCTGAGGATTTGACAACCTATAGTTCCCCGCTGGTGGGATTCGAGGGCAGATCGGTCGTTCCGGTGGGAATGATTAGATTACCTGTGTAGACTGGTTCTGATGTGGTGGAGGTGGATTTTATTGTGGTGGATGCTTTTTCTCCATATACGGCTATTTTGGGTAGACCCTGGTTGCATGCCTTGAGGGCCGTTTCTTCCACTCTTCATCAGAACGTGAAATATCCCCCAGAAGGCAAGGTCTCAGAAATTTTGGGAAATCAGGCCATGGCTAGGCAGTGCTTGATAATGGCCATTCAACATCGGCCAGAGACAGGTACCTCGGCCGCAGCCAAGGACGATTTATAGCAATCAAAGACTCAAGGAGCCCATTTCAGCACTTCCGCCGAGGAAATGAAGTGTGAGAATTTGGAGAGGGTGAGTGTTGGTGACGATCTAGAAAAGTACTTTCAGGTTGGGCCACAGTTACCTTTGTTAGAGAAGGAGCAGTTGGTTGAGGTTCTCAGGAGAAACATTGATGTGTTTGCGTGGAGTGCCTATGAAGCCCCGGGGGTGGATCCGGAGTTCATCTGTCATCATTTGAACGTCAATCCCTCTATTATTCCAAAGAAATAGCCACCTCGGCGTCCGTCCAGGGTACATGCCGAGGCTATCAAGGACGAGGTGACCAAGCTCAAGCAGGCAGGGGCTATCAAGGAGGTGTTTTACCCTCAGTGGTTGGCCAATACGGTCGTAGTGAAGAAGAAAAATGGGAAATGGCGTGTATGTGTTGATTATACGGATCTTAATAGAGCGTGCCCAAAGGATCCTTTTCCTATGCCCTGTATAGATCAGTTGGTGGATGCAACGGTGGGCCATCCTCGGATGAGCTTCCTGGACGCCTTTCAGGGCTATCATCAGATCCCACTGGCATTGGACGATCAAGAGAAGACCGCTTTTCTCACTCCCACTGGAAATTATCACTATAAGGTAATGCCCTTTGGCCTGAAGAACGCGGGGTCTACTTACCAGAGAATGATGACGAAGATGTTTGAGCCACAATTGGGCAGAAGCATTGAAGTCTATATTGATGATATGGTCGTGAAGAGCAAGGTAGTGGCCGAGCGTGTGACAGACCTTACCAATACTTTTGAGATTTTAAGGAGGCATAAATTGCGGCTGAATGCGTCCAAGTGCACATTTGGGGTAAGTTCAGGGAAGTTCTTGGGCTACATGGTGACTCATCGAGGAATTGAGGTGAACCCTGATCAAATTAGAGCCATAAGTAGCTCGCAACCACCTCGGAATCCCAAGGAGGTCCAAAGGTTGACCGGGATGACCGCCGCATTGAACAGATTCATTTCCAGGTCGGCGGATAGGTGCAGGCCTTTTTTCCTGCTGCTCCACAAGTGGAAGGGATTTGAATGGACTGAGGAGTGCGCCCTAGCATTTCAGCAGCTGAAGGAGTATTTATCTCGGCCACCCATCATGTCTAGCCCTGAGGTAGATGAGGTTCTTTTTTCCTACCTAGCGATCACCACTTATGCGATTAGTTTTGTTCTGATACGAGTAGACAATGGAGTACAGCGGCCAGTCTACTACGTTTGTAAGTCGATTCATGAGGCCGAAGTACGTTACCTGCCCTTGGAAAAGGCTATTTTGGCAGTGGTGCACGCTACAAGGAAACTTCCCCATTATTTTCAGGCGCATACTGTCGTCGTCCTAACTCATTATCCGATCAAAGCAGTACTTCGGAGTGCAGACTATACTGGTAGGGTTGCCAAGTGGGGCACAATCCTGGGGGCTTTTGATGTTAAGTATATGCCCCGTACCTCCGTGAAGGGTCAAGTGCTCGCCGATTTGGTGGCCGAATTTGCTGAAGGTTCTGAAGAAATAGAGGCAAGTCCAAGTGGCATGGATGAAAAATCAGTTGGCCTTATCTCTGCGCAACCTATTTCATCCTGGAAGGTATATGTGGATGGGGCGGCAAATCAGCGGGGGTCAGGAGTGGGACTTGTACTGATATCTCCTGAGAAGGTCATCATCGAGAAGTCTCTAAGGCTGGGATTCTCAGCTACTAATAACGAGGCAGAGTACGAAGCTTTGTTAATGGGGATGGTAATGGTCAAGAAGCTAGGTGGAAAAACGGTGGAAGTCTTCTCGGATTCGGGGCTGGTCGAGGGCCAGGTCAGAGGGGAATTGGAAGCTCGAGACACAAGAATGCAGGAATACTTGAGCCAGGTTAGGCGTATGCAAGTTAATTTTGAATTTTTTGAGATAACCCATGTCCCTAGGAGCGAAAATGCCCATGCGAACTCTTTAGCCACCCTTGCCACCTCCTCGGTGCAAAACCTACCTCGGATGATAATGGTTGAAGACTTGAGCACACCTACCCCAGTGATGACGGACACGCTTCAGATCAACCAACTCAGCTCGGCGCGTAGCTGGATGGATCCTATAATACTATTCCTTGAGAAGGATATACTGCCCGAGGACAAGTCAGAGGCAGAGAAGATACGGAGAAAGGCTCCTCGTTTTTGGCTGTCCGAGGATAAGAAGTTATACAAACGCTCTTACTATAGTCTGTTTCGGTTCCCAATGAGTGTATATAAAGTTAAGTTTTTCCCTTATAATATCAACTTTCATTCTTTTATAGTCCGAGATCATGTAAAAGAAAAAATAATAAAGAACATTCACGCAGGAAATTATACAAGTGACAGACGAAACCCCAATATCTCTTATAAATTTTGAAAAGGAATTACACATTGTAATTAGAAATGTCCTAAAAAAGGCTTTAAAAAAAAAAAAAAAAACAAAACAAAAGAAAAAAAAATGAAATGAAAGGGAAACTAAAGGGAATTTGATTACAATTAACTATTTGTTTAGTTTTATTTGGAGCTTATGTTGGGGGGCTTTGCCAGCTGCCTCAGGAGGAACATGTTTCTCCTGCACCTTAGGAGCTTCTCCAACAGGTAAGGTGGTTGAGGCCAAGGCTTGTTCAAAACTTTGAGAAGCTGCTCCACCCTTGGGCCCTTCTGCTATTTTATCCGAGGACATGTCCTTCGCCCTTTCAGGCACTTCAGGTTGCTCCTGCTGGTTGATTGAGGGAGGAGCCTGAGTTTGAGCTTCCTTGGTTGGTTCAACAGCTGTAGAGGATGCCTCTCCTTGTTGAGTAGAAGGACTGGGGGCTTGAATAGCTGGGGGGAGATAAACATTCTCAGGCCTTCTCAACTCTGATGAAGGTTCAACCCCAGCTCGGTTGAGAGCTTCTTGCCAGGTCAAGGCGCAGTACTCTCGGCACACAACGGGAACCTCAGCCCGGAAACTATCCTCTGTCTCAGCAACGCCCACGTCATAGCCATGTTGCTCGGCTGCGTCTCTTTCTTGTTCAACCTCGGCTTTTGCCTTTTCAGCCTCAATCTTGACCTTTTCAGCTTGATCTCTGATTCTCTGGGCTTCCTCCACTTGTTTCTGCAGAGTTAGCACCTGTTCCTGGGAAGTTGCCAGCTGGGCATTAGCATCGCGCAAGAGCTTCCTTTGGTCCTCGGCCTGCCGTTGGGCTCCATCCAAAGCTGAGTCAGCACTTTTCCGAGCGTTTTCCTCGTCGGCTAACTTTTTCTTTAGCTGCGCAACGTTTTGTTCAGCAGCATTGAGTGTGTGCACGGCTGCTATCCTTTTCTTCCTCTCAACCTCTATCTGTTGGTAGCAAGAATTGGTTATCTCCTCCAGCCTGAAAGTGGCTTGAACGGCCTAGAAGGAAAGGGGTTAGAAAGACAATACGGGGAATTGTGTGCATGATGTCTATAATAAGAAACAATAATAATATAACAATAAGGGTGTTATACCATGCCCAAGTATCTCTTAGTATTCTGGAAGACCTCATTGCTCTTGATGGCCCTCAGCTCGGCCATGTCCTTGGGAAGAAGAAGTGTTTCCTCTAAAGCCGAGGCGACACGGCACCCAATTCCGCCATTAAAGTCCCTGATCAAGGCATCCTCCCTCAAAGGCTCCCCACCGAGCATGGGAGCAGGAAGCCAGGCCTCGGGTTCCGAGGACTGAGTGGTCGTCTTGTCCACCACTCGTTGAGACCCGTGGCTAACTTTTTGCTGCTTTGCAGCTCTTTGGTCCTCATCTTCACGGGTCGTACGAGACCTCCCAGCATCCACCACTTCTTGGTCCTTTGGCTCTCTCCTCCTCTTTGGATCGCTGGGTTCGATCACAGGTGGCTGAGGTGGCCGAGGATGAAGAGGAGGAGGAGGTGGGAGGTTGGGCTGAACTAGCTTCTCCACCACCACCCTGCCAGGCTGGCTTTTGATTACATCCTTCAAGCTCCTCTGGCTCTTCCTTTGGATGCCCATTTCTTCAGAGGTCACCTCGGGAGATTGAGGTTGGTTGAAAACTTCAAACTCGTCTGCAGAATCTGACAGCTCTACAACTCCCCCTGAAGTTTCTTCTTCTTCTTCTTCTTCTGCTTCTTTTTCTTCTTCTTCTTCTTCTTCCTCCTTCACTTCCTGAGGAATGGAGCGTGACAATGAAGCTCCTATAGAGGGTGTGGCCTTGGACAACGGCTCAATGAAAGGAACACCTTCAGGAATTGGAACGCCCTCAGGAACAATGAATCCCTCAAAGGCTACACTGATATGGTGGAGCCGAGGATCTCTTGCCCTTACCACGCACTTAGGAGCTTGAATGGCCTTAGAGATTGGTTTGTACTTGAGGATTATATGTGCTGCCCTCAATTGGCCGTCAGATGGGTTCACATACACCTCGGATCGCAGGATTCTATCTAAGCTCCCTGTTAACCAATCTGATATGAGGTTTAGTAGCGCGCTTGTCTGCAAAGTCATTAAAACATGGAAGGAAAACTTTATTAGAGATAAATGTAACTTGAATTAAAAATACAATCTAATTTATAAGGGCGTATGTCCTAGGAACCCCACCTGGTCATCCCTCTTCGGTCGGACAGGGTAAACCATCATGCCATTCCCCGGAGAAAATAAGGAAATCATCTTTCAAACCCTTGTTTGATGTAGGGAGGCACTGGATCAATCTTACCTCAGGGAACCTGGACTTAAGGTAATATCCCTGACCCTTCAAATGATTGAGGTTATACACCCAGTTCACATCGTGATGGGTCAGACCTAGATTAAACTTGGCATTTAGGACCTCTATACTCCCAAGCACCCTGAACATATTCGAGGCGCACTGTGTGGGAGATAATCTAAAGAACCTGAGGTAACTTCTAGTTAGACTACCCATCGGGATAGTCATCCCTCCCTCTATAAAAGCGATCATAGGGATGACCACTTCCCCTGTTTTCCTATCGTGTAACCACGTTTTTGTGGAGGCGTATCTCATACCCACTGTTGGGGGAATCCTATACTTGGTTCTAAATGCTTCTATTTACTCCTCGGAGTCAACTAGATACTTGAACCTACCCATTTCCTAACAGTTGTAAAGAAAAATTGACGAAGAGGATGGAAAACTAAGGAGGGTTAAGGAAACTTACAGGTTTGGAAAATGAGCTCCTCGGACAGGCTCCTAGTATTTATGAGAGCGTGGAGTAGTGAGAGAGAGACAGGTTCAATGAATATGCGCTGAGACGGTGTGATTTGTGTAACTGAAGAGAGATTTGATTTGAAGGGCCCTTTATAAGGGCACAGAAATTGGGAGCGGGAAAAATCCCGCCCATAAATGCGGAGGATCCTCCACCGTTAGATCTGCATCATGTCGTTGAACGTGGGGGACAGGGAAGCCGTCATCATTTAATAATGGCATGCTCCTGACGCCGAAACGTCAGGAGCATGCCTTGGGCAGGCAGAAAGGCGTTCTGAAGGCAAGGAAAGTCTACGAAATAGGTGAGGGCAAGATATCAAAATCCCCCTTTTTTCCGAGATGACAAAAAGCGATATTTTGAGGGGCTATTATGGGGCCTGTTATCTAAAATGATACAGGAATCATAAGAAATGGGCTTGGGGCCCAGCGGCCCAGTCCGAGGACACTCACGTGTCCGAGGATAGGTTGAAAGAATTATTGTGGGACTAGTATACGAAAACGGGATGGAAGTCATGTATAGTGGCAGAAGACACGTCCGAGGATGAAACTCACCTCGGATACCACAGTCCGAGGTGGATGTAACTATCATTTTATCCAAGGTACTCCGCAAAGTTGTATTAGAACTGGAAAGTGAAGATAGACCTAAGGAGGAATCGGGAAAGATAACAAATATCTTCCAAGGCTACTACCTCCACATTAAATGCTTTCCAGCTAACTCTCTAGCCGCATTAATGTGGAGGTGATACCTGAACAGTAACCAAGCAGCTTTATGGCCACTGAGCAAAGGTTCCGGTAGGTGCTGGATGGGACAGAAAGGAGTTCCCAGGATAGGAACTACACGTGTACGGTGGAAATAGAGTAATGAACGTAGTATATAACATGGAAGTAGATGACATTAGAGAGGACTTTTGGAGAAAAAGAAAGAAGAACGATAGAACTCAGAAAGGGGCTTACTGAAACTTAGCCGAGGAGAGTCTTTATCATACAATCAGCTTGAAGTGTCTTTTATTGCACTATAACTATAACCTTTCCTATCAAGTAGAACTAGTTCTTGTACCCACTCTCTAAAAATTTATTGTTTGGGCTTGATGGGCTGAAAACCCATTCATATTCTGGGTCCAATCCAATTTGAGTCCCTACAATAACTCCTCATAACCTTTTTACAAATGTTTATTTTAAGCTCAAAACACAATTTTCTAACCGCTTATACAAACGTATCCTAGTTTTAAAAATAAGTTATTAGATAGTAAAATTACTGTTTAATCTTTCGACTATTAAACTGATAGTGTAGTAATATAAGATATTATGAGCAATGCATTACCATGGTAAAAATCTTCGACCTGATATTTGCATGGTAAATCTAATAAAGAACTAATTGTGGCAAATAGAGTAGTAAATGGAGAAATCACAAAATGTGAATAGTTTGCTGGACTCTGATGAGTTGATCTGCAGTCAGTAAAAGGTGAACAAACGGTATTCTATTTTTTCTTGTTCAAGATATAATAGTCTATTCAGCGAAAAAAGAAAAAAGAAGAAGATATAATAGTCTATGCCTCATTTGGTAAGCTTAGGGAGCAGCTCTGAATGGTTCTTAATGTTGGCCTTGAAATGATATGTGTGGGTGTGTGATGAGTCCCACATCGGGTATTTACTAGGTAAATCTAAGCTTTATTAACAACTACAAGGAGCCTCAATTGTGACTAGTCCTTTTGAGGTATAACGCAGATGTGGCTATCACTTTTCTTTGGGTTGTTACAATATGGTATCAGAGCCGGCCCGGTAACTCCGTGTGGGCTCAAAGACACTACCCCATAAAGTGGGCTTAGATATGTTATTAGAAATATCAAAAAATATAATAGAAAATTTAGATTAAAATCTCACAAAATAAATAAAAAATTCATAACAAAGAATTAGAATATAATGAATTAATACAAAAGAAAGTTAACAATGAAAGTAATTGTAATTGAAAGCTCAAAAATGTGTTAAAACACAAGAGTTGTTTAGAGCCCCAAATTAAAATTACGGCTCGATTGATTTTACTCTAACTGAATACTAAGTTCAGAATAGAGTAAATGAGCGGATAAACAAACAAACTACTCTAACCCGTAATCATAATAACATAACAGTAAAATGAAAGGTAAAAGAGTTGGGAAGAAGAATGCAAACACAAGATAACACGCCGATGTGTTATCAAAGAGGAAACCAAAGAACTCGGCGAAAAACCTTTCCGCCGCCCTCCAAGCGGTAATCGATCCACTAGACAACAAGTTGTTATACATGGGTTAGCAAGAGACCCTCCAAGCCTAATCTACCCGATGCACCTAAGCCCTCCAAGCTCCTACTCCAACAAGGCTTCTCGGAACCGTGTCTTGTCTAGCTTTCTGGATCCCACAATACGCCCGATTGCATTTGCCAAAGCCTGGCTTCTTCCAATGCTTCCCAGATGCACCAAAACCTCACTTGACACTCTGAAAGTGTGTGGTAAGTGTTTGGGCCATCAACCTCTTAATGGTATGGAAATGGAGAGGTAGGAGTTGAGGAAAATCCACAAGCAATTGTGTAGAGAATTGTGGGTATAACAATCTCTAACTCTCAAGATTTGTGGCTAGGGTTTTCTCTCTGAAGCACTCCTCAACATATGTAGGTAATGTGAGTATATATAGTGTGGGTACAGAAAGTGTGTATCAGATAGGACAATCTGGTAAAACAGAATGTTTCGCGTGTGTTTCGCGGGAAGGCCTTACCCGCGAGCTACTCGTGAAACACAGCTATCTCCATCCTGTCCTGACTGTTCGCATTCCAGTCATGTGCAAGGCATATGCATCATTTCGCGGGATGCTTAGTCGCGAGCTACGCGTGAAAATACTTTAGTCTTCAATTTGCCTTGAGTCTTCACACTCTCTCTCTCTTTCACACAACCTTTACAATGAAATCTCACATTAAATACAGGGTACAAAAGATTGAGCATAATTACAATCAAATTTGGCACAGAATTAAAGCCAACAAAACACATAGTTGTAAATTACAATTTTACAATCTCCCCATTTGGCTATTCCGTGACAAAACCCCTAAAACAGACTCTAGACTTAAACGTGAGTTTGGGAACAGTGGCAAAACTCACTCACACCTAATCTAGAAGCTGTGATGCACTTGCACATATATACCTGTAACCTGAAACACTCGAACACAAACAAAACTTTCATTAAGCTTATGACAAGTTGAATACATGGTACGTACATGAGCAAGTAAAGTGCGATCAAGTTCATAAACACTATAAAACATATAAGCATATCTTGATCAAACAAGGTTAGTCATTAAAGAATGAATACAATGAACATTTAGCTAGTAAATGCTCACCCGGACACGCAATAAAATTAGGATCAATCACTAGGATCAATTGCAGGTCCAACACACAACCAATGCAAAATACATGAAGTATTTGCATCTAGGATACAAGATCCTACTAGGGTACAAGTGTGAGGTACTTAAGATAGTTTTGTAACATCTAAAAGTACAAAAAATTGCTACAAAAGCAATGAGATAAACACAAGTACTGAATATAAACTGAAATATAAAAACAAAGTACTTAAGCTTTAAAAGAAAGCAATAAAAACAAACAGTAAACTAGACTAGCCAAACAATGGTTAGACTATCCAAAATGTTGTGTGTCAGCTTTTTCCTTTCCTTTTGAGCTCACAAAAACTCCCCCTTTCACTATGCATACTTCTCTTCTTGTGATGCTCTCCCCATTACTATATGCTATCGTCCAATTTGTACATTCTATACAAGGAGTTTGCTCTCCCCCTTTTTGGCACGAATAGCTAAAGGCTTTCCTCTAACTTGCGTTGAATCTCATCTAACTGTGTCTCAATGGCAATAAGACGCATTTGAAACTAGGTGTTTGTTGAGTAGATGACATTTGCAAGTCCTGAAACATGCTCATGCAAACCTTCAACCAAAATAGTGAACCGGTCGGCGTGAGAGGTATATTGTCCTGGTTGAGTGCTAGCATTCTAAGGCTCAGGAATACGAGAAGATGTAGTCTCGGTATGTCCAGGGGTAGTGTGAGCAGCTGAAACATGACCTGTGTGAGTGACACGTTGAACAGATTCACTTTTTGGTGTTGTGGACAGATTTTGCTTTTTCTGCTCAGCAGAAGAATGACTTTTGCTCTTTTGAAGAGAGGCTATGGATATTGGGTGATGACGAACTATGATCTTTCCATCTTTTGGTGGACGAACACCTTTAT
The DNA here is from genome assembly GCA_019022515.1 of Quercus aquifolioides. Taxonomy (NCBI): domain Eukaryota; kingdom Viridiplantae; phylum Streptophyta; class Magnoliopsida; order Fagales; family Fagaceae; genus Quercus; species Quercus aquifolioides. The sequence continues at coordinate 23,088,467 of CM032325.1, read as the reverse complement.
GTACCATGATTTTCATGATAAGACTGTAGAAGGGAAGGCACATTCGTGCTGCTGTTCGTCCTGCCGTTTTCCCAATAGTTTGGAAGATATGAGCACAAATGTCAATCAAAGCTCCTATGATGAGATCACACGAGAACTGTGCTCTTCCAAGATTGATGAATCCCGTGTTGGACAGTGGATATATATTGGAGAACATTATGAACGTGAGAGTTTTTAGTTCAGGTTTGAACTTCGTTGTTCCAATGGGTGTGCCTTTTGCCGAGACCTCATGTTCAGTTCCAAGAATTTGTAGAATATTTGACACTTGGGGAAGTTTGTCATCATATGGAGAGCTGTCCACATTTTTGGGTGATTCGAAGGATCTTTGCAAGGTAATCCGGAGTGATGATAAACTCTTTTCCTTGAACCCAACATTTTAGTTCTACTCTAGTGAATCTAGCATTTGAGTAGAACTCCTTAACTAATTCAACAATCGGATCCTTGAAGTTTTCGAATAGATCAGCCCAATCTTTGTCTGTAAAAATCATGGGAATAAAGGTGGATCCCAAGGTGTCAAACTAGACAATACGCTCCACCACCGTAGGGGCGTCCTGAAAAATGCTGGAGAAAGTCTAAAAGTCCAGGGGAGTCGTGAATCTCTCGTTGTTGGAGACTTCAGACGAATGCCGTGTTCTTTTTGACACTGGTGATGATGTAAGATCAATCACAGGTTCTTTACCTCAAGAGGAACGGTGATACATCTACAAAAACAGACACACAGTAGAAAAGAACAAGCGCAAAAACACACAAACAGACCACAAAACTTGATTAGATTCAAGTTAGTCCAAAACAGAAGTAAAAATGCTTAAAACAGAGCACAACAAACTTAAAATAGGACAAAACACAGTTAAAACAACATGCTTAAAGTGCTAGATCATGTGAACATTAGCCAAATGTAGGAAAATAGCAACTGTGCATGTGTGTGCATGAGGAGATGCATGGTGTGTGCCTAGTGGGTGCCTAGGTGGTGCATGGCATGTCATTGACGCACAAATTGGGCAAAGTGTGTAAAACACACGCCTATGGACCAAAACATGTCAAGCATGTTCAATCAAGAGTAAACCCAAGCAATGGAACTCATTTGAGTCCAAATCAACACAAAAATGCCACTTGAGCATTTTGTCAAACACAAAGCATGCAACGCTACAAAACACCAATGGACAATGCATGAACACATGTAAAAATTTCTTAATACATGATTAAAATGCCATAAGGGGCCAACACATACACACAAACCAAATGGGACTCAGCCCAATCAAAATTTTGAAATTTTTTTGGTGAAAGTCAAGAATTCCAACCCTTTTTCGAAAAATCCCCAATTTTAAAAACCTAAGATAATTTCTACATAATCGAAGTGGAAAAGATGAAAAGAATGTTAAGAACATACCTTTGAGATTGATTTTGCAGAGATTTGCTTGAAAGTGATGGGGGTTTGAGTGAAAAATAGTTTTGGGTTGAGAGGGGTTCGAGAGAGGCAAGGCGAGGGAAATGAGAGTGTTTTTAAAAACCTGTCACATCTACCTTATAAAACTGAAAACACGCATTTTTTGCGGGTTAGGAAGTCACAAAATTAGTTGCGAAAAACACTACTAAAACACAAAAACTTTCGCAGGAAGCTTTTAGTCGCGAAACAGTCGCAATAGCCTCTATATGAATTGAAAATTTTCCAATTTTTACCTAAAAACATTTCGCGGGATGCTTAGTCGAGAGCTCCCCGCGAAAATACTTCAGTCTTCAATTTGCCTTGAGTCTTCACACTCTCTCTCTCACACACAACCTTTACAATGAAATCCCACATTAAATACAGGGTACAAAAGATTGAACATAATTACAATCAAATTTGACACGGAATTAAAGCCAACAAAACACATAATTGTAAATTACAACTTTAGAGTAATGATATAAAATATGTAAAATAATATATATATATATATATACAGGGGCGTAGCCAGGAATAAATACATGGGGGGGCCGGGTTGTAACAGAGATATACTAAATATAATTCTTAAGTCTATTGGATACAAAATTATCAACTTTCATATATCATCATATACTTGAACATGTTGGGAATTCAACTGAAATTCCAAACCTGTGAGAAACAAAAAAATAGAGAAAACAAAACGCCAAAACCACGCAATATTATTCAGTAAATCTCCCATTAAAAACCACGCAATATTATTCAGGTCAGGTCGGGTCATCAACCGGATCAAATCATGCCCGACGACGATTTTTCATGGAATAAAATTCATCCATTATGATCTCTATAGTGAAATTCCCTGCAATTTCCTTCTCTATATAAACTATCATATTATCTGCCAAAATCTCATCCTCCATTCTATTGCGAAGTCTTGTTTTTAACAACTTCATAGCTAAGAAAGCTCGTTCTGTAGTAACTGGAAGGGTCAACACAAGACGAATAAGTCTATCAATCAAAAAATAGCTATTAGACTTTCCTAAAATTTTTAATCCCCTACATAGCTCGGAAATTGTACTCATATTCTGAAAATCTGGATGTTTTATCACATCAAGCTCATAATGTTGCAATTGAGACTCCAAAAGTTCTTGTTCATGTTCAGTAAAATCTTGAGGATAATATTTCTTAACTAAATTGCATATATGAACAATTTTGAATAATCTAATAGCATCCTTGGGATTTAAAGATGAACTAAGAATGACAAGTTCCGTTGTTAGCTCACAAAATCTACTTTTCAATTCTTGCAGTTGAAAGTCTATTGCAACTGTAAATATGCAAATTCTAAAATGATGTTCCATTGTTAAATCTTCATCTTGACGAAGATATCTACCTCGACCTTTACTGTAACGAGCCATATCAGGAATATCAATTTCATGTTGCTCACAAAATGCTATAACACTAGCAAGTAAAGGCTCCCATCCATCATCTCTCAACTTTTGAATAAGTGATTTTGTAGTTGAAACTAAATGCATGGCATTTAAAAGGTCTTGAGAACGTTGTTGCAAAGCTTGACAAAGAACATTAGTAATTCCCATTATCTCTTTCATTAAATGCAAGATTAAAATAAATTCAAATGATGTTAATACCTGATAAGCTCCCTCAGCATCACCACGTTGTTTATAGTTAGCCCTTTCCTCAAAGATAGTGTTGATAATTTTGCAAGTAGCATCAAACATGTTAATCAAACTACAAATAGATTGAAAATGAGATCCCCACCTAGTATCTCCAGCTCGTTGCAAAGTACCAATCTGGTTTGCACCTCTTCCAATCTCAATTTCATTAGAAGCAATCATATTCTCAACTTGTTCTGCTTGAGCATGTTGCATATCATCATTACGCTTACTAGAACCAACAACAATATTGATAATATTAACCAAATGATCAAAGAATTGATGAACATCTTTTACTTCTCTAGATGCTGTAACTAGAGCTAATTGCAACCTATGAGCCATACAATGTACATAATAAGCATATGGGCAATCTTTAAGAAAAAGAGCTTGTAATCCATTCACCACGCATGTTACTAGCCCCATTATATCCTTGACCTCGAATATTTTCAATGTGGAGGTTGTAATGAGAAAGGACAGCACATATCTCATTCTTTAAAGTCAATGCAATAGTGTCTCTAACATGCACAACATGAAAGAAACGCTCTTTAATGAAACCTTCTTTATCAACAAACCTCAAAATAATGGCCATTTGCTCTCTCTTCGGCTCATCCCAGGCTTCATCAACAAGAATGCAAAATTTTGCATCTCCAATTTCTTCACGAATAGCATTTCGCACATTACTAGCAAGAATATGCAAAATCTCCTTTTGAATTGTGGGTGATGTATATTTGGCATTTCCTGGAGCATTTTCCAAGACAACACTAGCTACTTTGTCATTGAAAGTTGATGTGAATTTTATCAATTCAATAAAATTACCTCTATTTTTTGAATCAAGGCTTTCATCATGACCTCTAAAAGCACAAGCTTGGAATGCTAGCCATCGAGCACACTCTATTGAGGTTTTGAGCCGCAACCGATTATTCTCTAATTCTTTTGACGTTTGTTTCTCAATTAGCTTATCAATATGTCGTGAATAATTCTTTAAATCCTCTCAACATTTCACAGCAATTTTATGTGGGGAGTTTGGTTCTTTCCCTTCATGACGAATTAAAGGACAATTCATTCCATCTTTCACTTTTTTCCAATTATTAAAACCTGTTGAAATGAATACATATGATCTGGGACGACCTATTGGTTTCTTACTAAAAAGGTAGCAAGGTAGACAATATATCGCATCCATTAAAGGTGAGTATTCCAACCAATCCTTATGTGAACCAAACCATGAAGGTTGAAATCGACGATGATGAGTATCATCATTGTATGGATACTCTATATTTTTAGGTTGATATGGACCTTCTTTGAGATAAGCTCGTCGGATTTCATCTTGTTTGTTGATAGGAAACTCACATATTTGTTTACGTGATCTTGGATCACAATCTATCTCTTCAAATTGAAGTTTTGGACATTTGGAGGGGTGTTCATCAGGCATTGAAGTGTTAACATTTGTTTCTACAGTCACTGGTGTCCTAATTTCTGAATTGCTAACATCTTTTTTCTTAAAGAATGCATCAATTGTTTTTCGTTTGCTCATAATTCTTTTAGCTTTAAGAATATGACTAAAAAATTAACCTGAAAAGAATTTTAAAAAATAAAATTTTAATTAGAAATTTTTACTTAGTTATATGAATGTTATTCATACTCAAGAAAAAAAACAAAATTTCCACTATAATTTAAACAGTCAACCCATTTTTAATACAACTTTAATTAAAAATAACCCCTCAAACAAAAACAAAAATAATTTAATTAATTTGTCTTTTATAATGTATTGGTTAATTTAATTATACAGCTTTAATTATTATTGTTTAGTTTAACAATAAACTATATTGCTTTAATTTATTTGTCATTAATTATACTGCTTTAATTTGTTATATTGTTTAGCCCCTTGTACATATTACATTAAAAGAGCCGAACATTATACATTCTATGTGTAGCACAATAATTAAAGCAATGTAATGTGCTGCACATTACATTGCTTTAATTATTGTGCTACACCCGGCCCCATGAGCCCATAGCCCATCTACCCCCTCCCCACCCCACTCAACAGACAAAAGACAAGCACAACATGCGCCCCAATCACAATAGCCACCTGCAATCAGAAAATTTCGCAATGCCAATCACAAATCACAACACACGTTACACTAAATGACAATCAATATTTCACCAAACAGTCAAACACCAACACACTAACCAACAAAAATGGATAAGTCATAAGATAAAGCCAAATTTAAAAAGACAAAAACAGGAAAAAAGCAAAAGCCAGCCAATCAGAGAGAGAGAGAGTCACAGTTCAAAAGAGAGAGAAAGACTTACTGAGATGATGAGATCAGATGGGCTATTAAAGAATAAAGAATAAAGAGAGTGACTCCACAAATTTCATTTCATTTTTTCATTCAGTGAGATAAAGAGAGAGAGACTGAGAGAGAGTCAGAGAGAAAAACCTTGAGGGAGGGCCGGACTGCCGGAGCGAAGGGAGCAACGAGCATCGCTGCACCGGAGCAGAGGCAGAACGATGACCGCTACGATCTCCGATGACCGCTATGATCTGCGAAAAAGAGCATTTCAGTGAGATAAAGAGAGAGAGACTGAGAGAGTCAAAGAGAAAAAGAGAGAAATACCTTGAGGGAGGGCCGGAGGGAGCACTGTGGCATCGAGCACCGGAGCAGAGGCAGAGAACTCTGCGATCTCCGATCTCCGATATACGATCTGCGATTTGCGATGAGGGGTGACCGGGCGAGCAACGACGACGACGGCGAGCGAGCTGCGGTGACGACGACGGCGACGTGACCGTGGGTTACTGGGTTTGGTTTGCTGGGGTTTGGTTTTGGTTTGTGTATTGGGGTTTTTTTTTTTTTTTTTTTGATAAATAGCTCTGTGTTTGGTTTGCTGGAGTTTGTTTTGCTTTAGTATTGGGGTTTGATTTCTCTGCCATTGCCAGCGACGTGATGAGTTTCATTTCTCTGCCAGCGACGTGATAGGTAAAATTTCTGATTCTCTGTATTGTTTTTTTTTTTTTGGTTGAGAATCCGTGGGCTTGCCGTGAGCGAGCTTGGGCTCGCCGTGGGCTTGGCTTGCCGTGGGCTTTGTTACAATTTTTTTTTTTTCAGATTTTAGTTCAAATTTTTTTTGGGCTTTTTTTTTTTTTTTTGCTTGAAAGTAGAACATATATATATATTTTTTATAATTTGAGGGTGTTCCTAATTTTTGATTGAGGGCTGGGAGAATGGGTGAGAAATGGGTAGGGGGCCGGCTGTGTAATGTTGGGGGGGCCCATTAATTTTTTCTTCATAGGCTAATGGGAAAACTTTTTTTTTGCAGGGGCCACGGCCCCCCCAAGCCACTATGTGGCTCCGCCCCTGTTAATTATATATATATATATATATATTTTTTTTTGAAAAAAGAAAACTAGATGTTTTTCAAACATATATATTGCCCATATAATGTGTAGAATCTGTAGATTACTTTTTTTGTGAATAATGATAAGGGAATAGAGCTCATCATTTTTTTTTTTTTTTAAATAATAAGTTTCAAATTTGAAGTGTGAGAATTCTTTTTGTGATAAAGAAAAATTCCTTAATTTAAGAGATAAAAGAGTTTGGACAAATATGTGGGGCCCACTGTTTTCAATATATTTACAACGATGCCATTAAAAATATTTTTTGTATGCTGAAAACACTCTTTAGCCATTTTCAAAATCCTATTCTAAATCAGGAAAATAGGATAAATTTTTTTGAAAACTATATTTAGAAAATATTAGCCAAACAATAAATTCAAGTGTGGGACCCCACCATTTTATGAATTGCATAACAAAAAACTATATTTAAATACTCTTACCAAATAGCCCCTAAAGTTCTATTTCATTTGTATCAACAACCATTTCATCTATATTTTTTATTAAGTGCTACATAAACTTGTCATGTGTGTTTTGTTTGTTCAATAAAATGATGTCACATTATTTTTGTAGCCTAAAAAAATTAAAAAAATTAAAAAAACATAGCATAATAAAAATAACCTGGCATTATTTTATTAAATAAACTAAACACGCATGGTAAACTTATGTAGCACTTACGAAAAATATGGACAGAGGTTTATTTTATGTAACAGATGGAATGCTCTGGTAGTTTGTGCCGTAAATAGACCTTCTCCAATGTCAGGTGTGTAGTGCAATGCAGAGTAGCTTCAATGATAGATGTGGCATTGTTGTCCGATTCAAATATGCTTCACCATGGTGCCCTGCCATTTGCCATGCTTCACCATGGTGCCCTGCCATTTGCCATGAATCAACTTTGGACTCTTTGCACCGCCGGTGAACAATGAACTTTACTCATAATCATGGTTTTGAAAACCAAGTTGAACTGACCGGTTGAACCAGTTAATTAGGAATTGACCACTAGTCCAATTTTTAAAACCAACAAAACTAAAGATTTCAATTTTTTTTTTTGAACCTCTTGAACAATGGTCAAACTGCTCGGTTCGTAAAACTGGACACAGGCTTGACGGTCTTCCAAAAAAATCCGAAAAACATTGGCCAAGAGGCCAAGATCTCTCACATCAAATCTTCCACAAAAAAAAGGTAAAACTATATTATTAGTCCTTAAAGTTTATCTTATAAGCGCAATTAGTTCCTCAAGTTACAAGTGAGTGTTATTGGTCCATTGAGTTTTAAAAATGAGTCATATTTCTGTTAACTATGGTTAGTGATATTGCTTATGTGGCTAACGGAATAATGACATGTCATTTTTGTTAGGTTATAGACCCTTAGAAAACATAGTTTGTTTAACGTAATTTATTAGCCAAGTTCTTACTTAGGTTAGATCTAGGTTAAACATTCATCACAAACAACATGCACAGCAAAAAAACTAAATAACACAAGATGTGATGACTCGGGAAAACTAATGAAACAACTCGTTTCAAGGTAAAAAACCAGGGGGAAACAATCCCAAGAGAACTATCCATTATATCAAGTTGAGATTTACAATTAAGAATACCAATTCGTAGTAAATCTATACAGTTACCAAATTGGGCTCTGAACTCCACAGACTTCCTTGATTTGGATCTATTCTCGCATATATGAACCACCTGTTCATGCTTTAGATCTCCCACATAGACCTCCAGTCTATGACTCTAAGACCACCTTTGAAGGTTTAGATCTCTAGCACATTTGATGACTAGAAAGCAGCAACTTCAAATCTATCGATTCTAATGGTATGTAGATTGATTTCCGATAGTGACTTTGAAAGGAGAAGGCACAAAGCCTTTTAAATCTCAAAAAAGAAGCTATAAAGTCATAACAAAACTTGGCTTATGGTTTCCTTTAAATACTATGTGAATTAAATCTAAAACCCTAATCACTTAATGGGCTTAATGAGCAGATGGACTTAATTAAATTTTGCAGATTCGTGTCTTGATCAATCAAGCCTTCTTCTCGATCAGTCGAGCTTGGCAAGTTTTGTTTTCTTGAACCCGCAACTTCCTTGTTCTTGTATTCTAACTTGCAATACCTTGAGTGACGAGTAGCATACCAATGATCGTCTATCATTCACAAACCATCACTAACAGTGACGAGTAAGGGTATGGACGAGTGTGCATGCATTAACTCCGAGCAATAATTAATGATTGAGTAGTGAATAGCACAAAACCGTTACCTTCATCCAATAATGCAGAATTAAGGATCAGTTATGAAGCAGAAAACGTTAGAGTTAAATTGCCATCATTAAGCATTGATTATCCAGCTGCAACATAATGGTCTGCTGAATATTAACTTAGCCTAAGGCTATATAAAGCCAAGAAAAACGGGTAAAAGGACACGAACACACACAACTATACCAATTACAGTTTTTCTAGAAAAAGAATAAGCTAACTTAAGCATCGGAAGGTCCTTCACATCGGTGCCCTTATCCACCGAGTGCTTTCTGTGACACAGGTTGTACAAGTATTCCATTAACTGACGAGGAATATACTGATGAGGAAAATTCTTATTTCATCAGTTTGGCACCGTCTATGGGAAACAATTGAGTTGCAATTCTCTTAGGCAAGTCATCATCGTATCCTCAAGACACATGGACACTTCCACTTCATCACCTTCTATGGATCCAATCATGATGGCCCAACAGATCCAAGCACTCACTACTAACATGCAAGAGTTGATAAAACAAAATGAAGAATTGAAATGGAGAGTGCGCCCTGAAACTCTGACCAGGTCGCAGTCTCGACGTAACCGCAATGACAATGATGACGAGGATCATAGTCCAAAGAATAGTAGATCAGGTCATACCACGCAATCAACTCGTGGTAGTGCTCAAATGATGAAAATGAGGAAGCAGTTGGATGAGGTCAAGAATGCCATGAAAGGGAAAACAACAATAAATCTGGATGGCATGATCAAGAGGACTGACTCACTCTTCACAGTTAGCGTTTTGGAGTGCCCATTGCCTCCCAAGTTTCGTCTTCCTCAATTGGAAGTCTATGATGGTACTAAAGACCCTCTGGACCATATAGGAGCATTCAAAACTCTTCTGAACCTCCAGCAAACCCTAGATGAAGTTATTTGCAGAACATTCCCAGCAACCTTTAGGGGAGCAGCACAGGTATGGTTTAGTAAACTGCCTACAACGTCCATTGCAAACTTTGACCAGCTAAGTGACTCCTTCGTCCATCACTTCATTGGAGGACAACACCATAATAGGCCTACTTCCTACCTGCTAATTGTAAAACAGTAGGAAGGAGAGACCCTGAGGGAATATGTGAAGCAATTTAACAAAGCAGTACTAGAAATTGATGAGGCTGACGAGCAGGTGATAATAACGACCTTCTAGGCTGGGCTGAACAACCCTAACCTCGTTTTCTCCCTAGGGAAAACTCCCCCAACCTTGATGACAGATCTGCTGTTTAAAGCGCAAAAATACATGAATGGGGAAGACGCACTAATGGAAAAGGGACTGACGGGCAAAAGAAAGAAGGACGAAGGCGCAGAGTCCCAAAGCAAGAAAAAAGAGCACAAAGATAGTCATGCAGAAGCTAAGACTGGTAAAAGTGGCTTGGAGTCATCATCAAAGAAGAAGTTAAACTTCACCCCTTTGATAATGCTTGTAGACAAGATTCTCATGCAGATAAAGGAAAACCCTACCTTGAAATGGCCTAAGCCATTGAGCTCGTCCTCGAAGCGAAGAGACCCAAAGAAGTATTGCTGCTTCCTTAAAGACCATGGACATTACACAGATGAGTGCCGGGATTTGAAGGAGCAGATAGAGGAGTTGATCCAGTTGGGAAAACTCCAGAAGTTTGTTAAGAAAGACTATCAAGTTCGTCAGTGGATAGATGAAGAACCCATTGACGACCAAATAGAGGAAGATTGCGACAACCTCAAACCCATCATGGGAGAGATAAGGACGATCACTGAGGGGCCAATTGTTGGAGGATCATACAAGTCCCTAAGAAGGGCAATTCAGAGGAAAGCGAATAGCGTCCACGTCAATCACACAATGGCAAAACATTGTCACATTGGGAATGATGACATTGTCTTCTCCGAGTAAGATGTGAAGGGGATCAAGCAACCCCATGATGATCCCCTAGTCATTATGCTAACCATTGAAGGGTTCAATACCCAAAGAGTGTTGGTGGATAATGGAAGCTTAGCAGATGTAATGTGCATGATTACATTCGAATAGATGAAGTTGGATCCAAAGCGCCTCAAGCCTTTTGGATCTCCGTTAGTTAGCTTCAGCGGAGATTACGTTTATCTGAAAGGCATAATTTCACTACAGATTATAGCAGGAACCTACCTTACTGAATTGACGAGGATGATAGATTTCTTGATCGTCGACTGCCCTTCATCTTCCAATGTGATTCATGGGCGACCAACCCTTAATTGCCTTAAAGCAGTAACTTCCACATATTGCCTGAAAGTGAAATTCCCGACCCCCCAAGGGACTGGAGAAATCGTTAGGGACCAAATTTTGGCTTGAGAATGTTACCGGGTAGTCTTGGCATCTAGGGAAAATCACACTTGGATGGTAGAAGAAGAATCGCCCAAACCTATGGAAGAGGTAGAAAATGTAGTGCTAGTAGAAGGAGACCTATCCAAAACCACCAAGGTAGGGCTTCAACAGACTTTGAAGGATGAATTGGTGAAGTTCTTGAAAAAGAACTTAGATGTCTTTGCATAGAGCCATGAGGACATGCCAGGAATCGACAGACGAGTGATAGAGCATAGTCTCAACATCGATCCAACAAAGAAGCCCGTTCAACAGAAGAGATGAGTGTTTGCCCCAGATCAGAACAAAGCAATCACAGAAGAGGTGGAAAAATTCTTAACTGCTGGATTCATTAGAGAAGTCTACTATCTAAAATGACTTGCAAACATGGTTATGCTAAAAAAAGTCCAATGGAAAATGGAGAATGTGTGTGGACTTCACTGATTTGAACAATGCATGTCCCAAAGACAGTTTTTCCCTTCCCAGAATCGACCAGCTTGTTGATTCAACGGCTGGCCATGAACTACTAACCTTCATGGACGCTTTTTCAGGTTATAACCAAATCCTAATGAAGGAAGAAAATCAGGAGAAAACTGCATTTGTCACTAGCTAGGGCTTATATTGCTACAAAGTCATGCCATTTAGACTGAAGAACGCAAGAGCCACCTATCAAAGGTTGGTGAATCAAATCTTCAGCAACCAAATAGGAAGGAATATGGAGGTCTATTTGGACGATATGCTTGTAAAAAGCAGGGAAGCTAAAACCCATCTTGCAAACCTTTAAGAGGCGTTTGACACTTTGAGAAGGTATAAGATGAAGCTTAACCCTGTGAAGTGCCTCTTTGGGGTTTCATCAGGAAAATTCCTAGGCTTCATGGTGTCTCAGCGAGGAATTGAGGTGAAGGTACAAAGACTGACAGGGCAAGTAGCAGCATTAAACAGGTTTGTCTCAAAGGCCACTGACAAGTGTCTTCCTTTCTTTAAAGTTCAATGGACGGACAAGTGTGAGGCAGCCTTTCAAAGCCTCAAGAAGTATCTGGGCAAACCTCATTTGCTAAGCTCATCAGTCGAAGGAGAAGATTTGTTTTTATACTTGGCTGTATCACTAACGACCGTCAATTCTACTCTGAACCGTGAGGAATCCAAGATACAAAGCCCAGTGTATTACACTAGTCAGGCTTTTTAAGGTGCCAAAGCAAAGTATCCACGCATGGAGAAGAATGCCTTCTCATTAATCGTGGCTTCAAGGTAGCTTCATCCATACTTCCAAGCTCATACCATTATAGTTATGACAGACCAGCCAATCTGAAAAGCAATGAGCAAGCCAGATGCTGCAGGTCGTATGATTCAATGGGCAGTTAAGCTAAGCTAGTTTGACATTGAGTATAAGCCAAGAACAACAATCAAACCACAAGCTCTAGCAGATTTCATTGCGGAATTCACTCTTCTAGACTTTGATCAGGAAGCAAAATATTGGACAGCTTGTTCGAATGGCTCGTCTGTAACAGGACTCGGAGGCATCAGTGTTATAATGACATCACTAGAGAATGACATCCTTAAATATGGGGTTCAACTCCAGTTTCCAGCAACGAACAATGAGGCCGAGTATGAAGTAGTCCTCGCCAGCTTAAGGGTTGCAAGAGCCTGAAGCTAAGAATTTGAGGTTGAGGTCTGATTCCAAGTTGATTGTTGGGCAAATAACCAACGAATATGAAGCAAAGGAGGAAATAATGAAGAAATACCTATAGCTGACGAGCTAGTTCATTGATGAGTTTGATGACGTCAAACTCGAGCTAATCCTAGGGGAAGAAAACTTAGCCGCTGACGAGGTAGCCAGACTAGCCTCAACCGAAGATGCTCCAGCAACAGTTGGTTTGCTCATGGAAGTTCAGACAATCCTAATATTGACGGACTGCAGACCCTTGTAGTTCAAAAACCCAGCAACTGGATGGAACCGATCATATCCTACATTAGAGACGGCCAACTCCCATCTAACTCATCAGAGTCTGAGCAGCAAGGTTTACTGTTTTGAGTGGAGAACTCTACAAAAGAGGATTCTCAATGCCGTACCTGAAATGCTTGATCCCTACCAAAGTGACGTACATGCTAAGAGAAATACACGAAGGTGTTTGTGGTAACCATTCCGGACCACGATCTCTGGTGGGAAAGACGATTAAGGCAGGCTACTTTTAGCCAACTATGCAGAAGGATGTAGCTGAACTTGTGAAGAAATGTGACAAATGTCGGCAGTTTGGCAACGTGCAACACATACCTAGGGAGTTACTGACGAGCATCTCTTCACCTTGGCCATTCTCTACATGGGGAATCGACATCGCCGGCCCACTCCCTTTGGGAAAAAGGCAAGTGAAGTTCCTGCTCGTAGCCATTGACTACCTCACCAAATGAGTCGAAGCAGAACCACTAGCAATAATCACTGAAGACAAGATATAGACCTTTGTTTGGAAGAACATCGTCTGTAGGTTTGGGATCCCTAGGACGATCATATCTGATAATGGTCGTCAATTTGATAGTCAAAAATTCAAGGAGTTTTGCGCAGAGCTAGGAATACAAAATCACTACTCGTCAAATGGGCATCCATAAGCTAATGGGCAGACAGAAGTAACAAATCATACTTTGCTTAAACTCATCAAAGGACAACTTGAGGGGGCAAAGGGTGCATGACTTGAAGAGTTGCCTGGGGTATTATGGGCTTATAGGACAACAACGAGAACACCAACCGGAGAAACTCCATTTAAGTTGGCCTTTAGCACTGAAGTAGTCATTCTAGCTGAGATAGGAGTCTCTAGTCTTAGGCAAGCTCATTACGACGAAGGTACAAACAACGACAAACTGAAACTTAGCTTGGATTGTTTGGCTAAAATCAGGGATGAAGCAGCCTTAAGAATGGCTAGGTACCAACAAAAAATGCAGAAGTATTATAATCAGTGGGTAAAACTCAGAAGGTTTAACTCTGATGATATGGTGTTGTGAAAAGTCTCCCAAGCTACTAGGGATCCAGCTTAAGGGAAGTTGGGGCCCACTTGGGAAGGCCCATACAAAGTCGTCCATTCCTCCAAACGAGGAAGCTATTACTTGAAGGATTTGGAAGGCAATCCACTTCCTCGTCCTTGGAACGTGGAGCATCTCAAGAAGTACTATCAGTAAAAGTTGCTGCCTAGTCTAATAAGCTCTGTTTGAAAGAGCACCTCGCCTGACAACACATCAGATAAGCGAGATTTAATTGTTTTTTCGAAGTATTTCTTTTGTTAAAGCTATTTTCAATTTACTGTTTTCCTTGTAATTCCCTCGTATATGAGGAATACATGAAATAATAAGGCTTGTTCAGCCATCCTTTCTCAATAAAGTTTGACAAAATGTCAATGACGAAAAGGAAGTAACTGAAATCTAGCAATAAGTTAAAATCACAAACGAGAGTGACAAAAAGTTCGAGCAAAGAGTGAAAATCATAAATGTGGTAAAAACTTACAAGATAAGTTTAAATCACAAGCTAAAATCATAAATGTGGTAAAAACTTACAAGATAAGTTTAAATCATGAGCTAAAATCATAAAAGTGGTAAAAACTCACAAGATGAGTTAAAATCACAACAGATGGTAAAAACTCCAAATGACGAGTCAAAAACCATAGACGTGGTAATGACTCTAACAATGAGCTGAAATCACAGAATATGGTGAAAACTCAAAAGATGGGTTGAATCATTAAGCAGGATAATAAAAGAGCAAGCATGAATCATAAGAGCTTCAAAGTTCTAAATGCATAGTTTCTAAAATAAAAGCCTCAAAACAAAAGGCACCCATTGTTTCTAAATTTAAAGTCTCAAAACAGGAGGCATCCATTGGCTTTAAAATGGAACAAAAAAAAAAAAAGCGTTAAAATAAAGTCTTTTCTACTTTAAAGAGCGTTGACGGTCTCCTCCATACGGTTCGCCTCTGTTTGAGCCTCGTCATTAGCTCCTCCTATAACAACACCCTCTTCTTCAACAATTCTGGTAGTTTCAGCAATGGTTTCACCCTCTCTCTCATTGTCCTCATCAGCAAGGATCTCAGTGTCAATAGCTTCAAAGTCCAGGTTTGCGAAGTCAGCTACATGGCTATGGTGCTTCATCATCCAACGACGAAGAAGCTCGAAGCCCTTGAAATACTGCTCAAATTGCATGTCAGAGAAGCGATCAAACTCCAAGAACCTGGCAATCACCTTCTCACGCTCCTCGTCCGTTCTTAGGATAGTGGCTTGGACTTCCTCGTCTTTTTGAATGACGAGCTTTTTCTCGACTTTCAGTGCTTCCTTCAGTTGTTTCACCTTCTCCTAGGCGTTGGTAGACTGGTCCATAGCTTTAATCAAATCTTTCTTCAACCTTGAACTTTTGGCCTCAACAGAATCAACCTTGGAGTTGGCCACCACTACCTTCTCCTCGTCGCTCAGGTAGTCTGTCATTAAATGAAGAGACTCACCAAGAACCTAGAGAGATGAAAGGATCAGTGATTTTGAGCAAATATTACCACTTGACGAGTGACGAAGAAACGTTGAATGAAATACTTGTACTAGTTTGTGAATGTGACGACTAACCAATTCGTGAAAGTAGATAGACAAGAGACCCCTAAGCTCATCATCAGTGACGACATTATGAGCTCGTTGAGGGCAGTAGCAGGGTCGTCCCAAACACTTTTTCCAATCTTGGCCTTCCCTTTAGAACGCATGGTTAGAGGACTGAAGGTCATCATCTCAAGGGAAGGTGTGGGAGAAGAAGGAGTACCAAAAAGTGACTTAAGGACAGGAGTCTCATCCTTCCCTTCATCTAGCTTGCGTTTCTTTGACCCAGGGGTAATGTGAGATAGGGGTTCATTCTTCAAGCTCTTAACATGAGCATACTTGTCTTTGCTGTACCTAGTAGCCATTTCTGCAAAAAGAAGGTTAGAAGGGTGAAAATCTATGAGGAAAGACAAGAAAGAACGAAGGATTAAAAACCTACTCTTTTCTTCTTGGGAAATTTTCTTCAAAACATATACAGAAGGCTCGGGTCCAAGACAACACTCGTACAAGTGACAAGGATCAACCAGCTCGTCAAAATCGTCAACTGTGAGAGCAAACTCAAGGGCAGCCTTAATTCGTCCTTGGTAGTGTTCCTTCAGCAAAGGACGATCAGTAACTGCAAAAAAGGAAGCAAAGGGGAGATCAGAAAAACTGAAAACAATTTGTTTAATGAAGAAGAAAAGAGAGACACACCAAGAGAAGGGACTTCCCATTTCCGTAGCAACCACGGGACCTTTCCCCACAAGTCGTCAGACATGGTTTCCCATCTAGATCCGGAAATAAAGAAATAATGTGACTTCCAGTCACAAAAAGAAGTAAGGAAGTTACAGATTATAAAAGACTCCCTATTCCAAGGCAGAAGTTCAAAATACCCATAATGGGTAGAAGGTTTCAAACAATATAGATAAAGAAACTCATTCAGAATAATCATGTCCCCATCATGGACAGACACCCAAATCGACATACAACCAATGATCGTCCTCCATGTATTAGGGACGAGCTGGCCAGGCACAACATTCAAAACAAAAAGGAGTTGCATAATAAAGGGATGAACTAGAAAACGAAGGCCACATGAAAAAGTAGCTTCGTAAAAACTCACCTTGCCATGAGCAAAGGTGCATGCTTTCTTATTAGGTCGAGATAATCTTATAGATACCCCTTCAGGGAATTGAAACCTCTTGCGGATAGATTTCAAATGCCTCGTCCCTAAAAGGCAAGACTCAGAGAGAGCATGAAAGGGCATTGAAGACGAATGAATTTTTAAAGAAGAGGAATGTTTTGAAGACGATGAAGTCATCTCTAGGTGATGGGCAATTAGAGAACGACGAAGCAAAGGGTAAAGACCGATCAAAACAGGCCTAAAAGCCCCACAGTTTACTTGGGGACAACGTCCGCCATAAGACTCAAGAAACACTCCTAACCTAGCAAAGAAGAACGAAACAAAGGGAGTCTCCTTCCTAATAAAGTCAAAATCAACCATTAAGAGAGAAAAAGGAGTCTTACCATGCAGAAAATACAGGAACTCTCTTTTAGTTTCAGACTCCAAGCTTAGTGTATAATGAAAAAGAAGAAGAGGAATATGAGAAGGCTTTTTTGATAAAAAAGGAAATGAATTCAATGTGTGGGAAACTTAAGGAAAACTTACACGTGTGGCCAACACAATCACAGGATGTGGCAATCAGCTGATGAAAATATCGCCCTATAATAAATATGATGGGACGAGGATCTCGAGGCACGTACAAAGTGATCCACCCAAAACAGACTTTCCATATTCCTTAGCTCATCTACATGATAGACGACAAAGAAATAAAGAGGGCAACTGACGAGTAGCATACAAATGATTGTCCATTATTCACAAACCGTCACTAACAGTGACGAGTAAGGGTATGGACGAGCATGCATGCATTAACTTTGGGCAATAATTAATGATTGAGTAATGAATAGCACAAAACCATTACCTTCATCCAATAATGAAGAATTAAGGATCGGTTATGAGCAAAAAACGTTAGAGTTAAATTGCCATCATTAAGCATTGATTATCTAGCTGTAACATAATGGTCTGCAGAATATTAACTCTGCCTAAGGCTACATAAAGCCAGGAAAAACAGGTAAAAGTACACGAACACACACAGCTATAAAAATTATAGCTTTTCCAAAAAGAGAATAAGCTAACTTAAGCATCAGAGGGTCCTTGGTAGGCCCCACACCAGTGCCCATATCCACTAAGTGCTTTCTGTGACACAGGTTTTACAGGTCGTCCATTAATTGACGAGGAACATACTGATGAGGCAAATTCCTGTTTCATCATTGAGTATTGTCTAATATACCCTATAGAATCTAAAATCTATATCTAGACAAGTTTGTGCTCACGGTTTGCCAATTGTTCTAAAATTTTAGAACCTAACAATTTCTTTTGTAATGATGTAGAATTTTTTAGTGAAGAAATTTCAAGAATTAATACCAAAATACTTGTTTCAACCATTTCTTGTCAGTTTCTAAAATGCACGACAGAGAAAAGTTGTCAATGAGACTATTGTTGGTTTCCATGGTTGTCTCAAGCATCACACCAATCCACTGTATGGCACCATCTGCAATAACATTGCAATCACTCCATGGGTTTAGAATTGTATTACCACCATAACCTTCTTTTTATACAAAACTGTGCGCGACCCTCGCTAATGACCCATAATTTAATCAACCATTAAGTTATAAACTCAAACGGTTGGCAAATACTTATGCATAGGTTCAAAAATGAGATATATTGAACCATTGCAATACATAAGGATCAACGGTTTCTAAGTTTCACACTTATTTTTTTTTCAGGTCTAGAAAGTCCCACACATCCTCAAATGCGTCTAATGTATATATCCCAAACATATGCCAGCAACGCAACCAACCATTGTGATCCACTCTTTGCTCCACGACATACAATATTTATTTGTCATGATTGAATCTCAATCCCCATACGGTTTTGTCAACAATTTTAAACCCACGGATTGATTGCAACATCATTGCAAATGGTGCAATATTGTGGATTGGTGCAACTTTGAGACAGCCATGTGTTGACGAAAATTGTTAACACATGTTTGATGAAAATTTGTTAAATTATGTTCAACAAACATTGTCAAATTATGTTTAATAAGAATTGTTAAATTATATTTAACAAAAACTGTCAACTTATGTTTAACGAAAAATTTTAAATTATGTTTAGCCAAAAATTGTTATTTAGTAAAATTCATCAAGGAGGGTGGAAGTCCAGGTAAGAAACACCACTCTTGGACAAGCACCGAGGAGGGAGATGAGGCCGGAAAGTCAAACAGCACCGGCAACAGAAAGTAACGTCCACAACAGCCCTGTAAATCAAGGAATGGTTATGGCATTAAATCCACACATTGGTACGCAACCTTATGCTACAACAGTTACGGATGGGATTTTATTCCCTTCAATAACTAATACAACCCCAATGAACCTGAACACATTATTGGAGAAGGGAGAGCAGCAACGGGCAGGAATTGAAGAGCAAGCCGAGAATTAGGGGGAGCAATTATTTAGCGCTCCGATTGCATTTGTTGAAGGCTCCAATAGAAAGCAAAACCCTAATCACTGTGCATCTGATGGCACGCCTATTGCACGTGCACCCTTAAGTGAGTAAAAAAAAAAAAAAAAAAAAACACAAGGCCGTGGGGAAGAGCAAAAACACAGTGGGGACTTGGAAAAAAATTTCAACGAACCACAAACACAATCATGAAAGATACTTTGTCTATCTCAGAGGCAAAAGGGAGAAAAAGAGGAAGTGGGGAGCAGAAAGGAATAGGAAAGGGTGTGGAGACCGGAAGCAGGAAGAAACAAAAAAACTCAGGATGAAAGCTACGATAACCAAACAATATCGGCGGAGGCTGCAATTCAGCCCTACCGGGAGCAATGATCGTATTAAGTTGGAACTGCCGGGGGCTTGGGAACCAACGCACAGTCAACGTTCTCTCTCACCTAGTGAGGGAAAAAGCTCCCAATATTTTGTTTCTAATGGAGAAAAAACAGACCGTTGAGGAGATGAGATGGATTCAAGGTGAATTGTCCATGCTTGAAATTTCATGTGTGGGAAGACGAGGCGGCCTAGCTATGTTGTGGAATAATGAAATGGATTTGCATATCCAAACCTACACACAGAACCATATCGACGCCCTTATTTTTACAGATCATAACTCTCCGTGGCGAATTACGGGGTTCTATGGTAAACCGGAAGAGTAGCTTCGTCATGAAACTTGGGATCTACTTAAGCATCTCAAATCAAGGAGTTTAGCCCCGTGGTTGTGTATTGGGGACTATAACGAGATTTTGGCATCGGAGGAGAAGGAAGGTGGACACCCCAAACTAATTAGATTGATGAATAATTTCAGAAGCACATTGTTACACTGCGGATTGATTGATTTGGGATTTACAGGAAATATGTTTACTTGGAATAATGGAAGGGGGGGAGATGATTTTGTTTAACTGAGACTTTATAGGGCTTGTGCAACAGTTGAATGTAGAAGTCTATTTCCACAGGTTCAGGTTTCCCATCTTCAAGCCTCTTACTCTGACCATGTGCCCATCCTACTCACTACACACCTAGCAAGCCACCAGGTCCGACCCAAAAAATTCCCACGAAGGTTTGAGGAGAAATTGGTGACGCATCCAGATTTTGAAGTTGTTATTCAACAAGCATGGAATCACACAGTGAACACGGGCAGCCCTATGTACCGCCTATTTGAGAAAATTAAAAATTGTAGAAGTACCCTAGTGAGATGGAGTAAGATCACCTTTGGTCAATCAAAAAATAATCTCCAAGAAAAGCATAGAATCTTGGAGGAATTGGCTAGAGATCATACAACAGCACACTTGGAGGAAATTAGAAGGGTAAAGGATGAAATCAATACCATTTTGTACCATGATGAGCTACATTGGAGGCAAAGATCTAGATCTATCTAGTTAAAGGCAGGAGATAAAAAACACAAAGTATTGCCATCAGAGGGCAAGCCAAAGACGACGGAAAAATAATATCTCATGTATCTTTGATGGAGGCGGGGTGTGGCATGAATCCGAGGAGGATATAGCAAGGGCAGTCGAGAGCTAAGTCCATGAGTTATTTTAATCGGCAAACCCATCAGATATGAATAATGTGTTGAATTTAGTGGATAGGGTGGTAACCCTGGAGATGAACTAAAGCCTTCTCCAAAACTACACTGCCGAGGAGGTTCATCGTGCTCTCTTTCAAATGCATCCCTCAAAATCTCCTGGCCCCGATGGTATGTCCTCTTTTTTCTTCCAAAAATTTTGGCACATTATGGGTGTTAATGTCACAAATGTGGTACTATTTGTCCCCCACTCGGGTCGTATGCTACATAAAATGAACTTCACACATATTGTATTAATCCCCAAAAAAAAATGAACCAATGTATATGTTTGATTTTCAGCCTATTAGCTTAGAAAATGTGGTAGCTAGAATTATCTCAAAAGTTATTGCCAATAGGTTGAAAATGATTTTGCCTAATGTAATATTAGATGCCCAAAGTGCTTTTGTACCGGGTAGGTTGATCACTGACAATACCACTATAGCTTTTGAAGTGTTACACAGGATGCGTAATAAGAGGAGTGGAAAGAAGGGCCAGATGGCGGTGAAGCTGGACATCAGTAGAGCATATGATAGGATAGGGTGGAGCTTCCTTAGACAAATGATGCTAAAATTGGGATTTGATGGAAGATGGGTGAATTTGGCTATGGAGACGGTGTGCACAGCATCATACTCAATCTTGATAAATGGAGAGCCTAGAGGTTTTGTCCAACCATCCTGGGGTATAAAGCAGGGTGACCCCCTATCACCATATCTATTCTTATTGTGTGCTGAAGGTTTGTCTAGAATTATTAGAAGGGCTGTGGAAAATAGGGAGATCCATAGGGTATTATCTTGTCCAAATGGGGTGTGTATATCCCATCTATTGTTTGCTGACGATAGCTTTTTGTTTTGTGAAGCATCAGTAGAGGAATGCCAATGCCTTATGGATATACTAGGTCTATATGAAGCAGCATCAAGCCAAGCTATAAACAGGCAGAAGACATCCTTGTTCTTCAGTAGAAACACAAGGGAAGAGGTAAAACAGAACATTCAGCAAATGTTAGGGGCAAGGATTATGACTGATTGTGAAAAATACCTTGGTCTCCCAATGGCATGTAGGAAATCAAAGGTAAACACTTCTAAAGAATTGCAGGAGCGAATCACCAAGTGGGTCATGGGATGGAAGGAAAAGTTTATCTCCAAGGCGCGAGGGAGATTTTAATCAAAACTATTGCTCAAGCTATTCCCACATATACCGTAAGCATTTTTAAGCTCCCAAAAGCACTATGTGACTCTATCAACTCTAAACTAGCAAAATATTGGTGGGGGCAAACAAAGGATGAGAAGAAGATACACTGGATAAATTGGAGGAAATTATGCACACAAAAAAAAAAAGGGAGGAATGGGATTTCGAGACATACAAGCTTTCAACTTAGCTATGTTGGCTAAACAAGCTTGGAGGTTGATACATCATACACACTCTCTCTTTTATCATGTATACAAAGCATGGTACTTTCCAAATTGTTCCTTCATGGAAGCAGAGATTGGACACAACCCATCTTTTGTGTGGCGGAGTTTGGTGGCTGCTAGAGAGGTGATAATGGAAGGATCTAGGTGGAGAGTGGGGAATGGGAGGCAAATTCAGGCAGAGTCATGGAATTGGCTGTCCCATAAGCCAATTTTTAGAAGGGAGGAATGGCCAAACCTGCGGGTGGGAGACCTGATTGAAGATAGAGCTTGGGAGTGGAAAAGAACAATGATTGCGGAAATTTTTGCTCCCAGAACCTGTGAGGAAATTCTAGCAATTCCGCTCAGTAGAGAACGCACCCAAGACACATTGATATGGAAGGAAAATAGGAAGCACGAATTCTCAGTAAAATTGGCCTATCATGTCGCTCTACGGCTAAACAAGTAGGAAGTAATGGAACACTCACAGGCAAGGGCAGATGGGAAGCTGTGGAAAACAGTATGGAAACTCAATGTCCCACCAAAGGTCCAAACGTTTATGTGGAGAGCTTGTGTGAATATCCTGCCAACTCGTGACAATCTGCACCGGCGAAGAGTGGACGTGGATAGAAACTGTGAATTCTATCGCCAACAACCTAAAACGGGTGCACACCTGCTGTAGGAGTGTCCATTCGCTCGCAATGCTTCGTCTCTGTCCAGTGGGAAAGTGCAGAAATGCGGGAACAACGTATGGGATTTTTTCCAACTATTCCGAGTGTTAGAGGAGAAATTGACAATGAAGGAACTTGAACAGTGGGCTACTACAACGTGGGCAATTTGGAATGCAAGGAACAGAGCTCACTTTGAAAAGCTTCAGACATAACCTCAAACGATTTTGGATGGCTCTATAGCTCTATTGACTTCATATCACACACTTACAGCCACTCAAGAAAACATATGATGGGGAGACAAGGGGTCCATGGTTTTATGGGGGGTACATGTTCTTCCACTGGTACAAGGAAAAGTTAGCATGAGTCAAGTGTTTCCATTTCCTTTCTACTCTGTATACAAAGGATATTACAATAAAAAATAAAATAAAATTCATCAAACATAATTTCACCAATAGGCCTTTTGGCGTATAGGTTTTATTGATGTGAGTAATGTCTATTCAAGATAATATATCTCTTAATTACAATCCCTTATTTGAAGGGAAGACCCTTTGATTCCAACCACATTGCCTTTCTACATAAGTTTATTTTATTTTTGTATTTGAGGGGATATGTGTGTTTTTTTTTCTTTTCTTTTTTTTGGCTACACCGAACAATTTATTTAGGTTGTCTACATAGCCTTGACGGAGATCAAGCCAATTCATAGTTCTTAAATTTGAGGTTTTAGATTTAAAATCCCCATATATGATTTTGTCCAATTTAAATTAGGGACATTTAAGTATAATACTTGGTGTTTAATTAAGCATTGACTTAATTTTGTTTTTTGGTGAGATAATTGATTTTAATCTCAAGAGTAAGTCAAGAACTATGTTTTTATGGAAATTGAACCAAGGATTCTCTTTTTGAGAAGTTGAATGTCCAAGCAAATTTTCTTTTCTTTCATTTGCTTATTTGTAGGAATTTTAATAAACAATTATATTTTTATTAAGGTTCCCAAATTTAATTAAGGGAAAGAAAACTCTTTTGAAGCAATTTTATTTTTATGAACATGTTTTAGGAATTGGGAATTGGAAAATTTCCTCAAATCAATTTTATGGTCATTTTATTTTGGGAATTAGAAACTTCAATTTTGGTTAAGGAATTAGGAATCCTAAAGAATTAGTCATATTAGAATTTGAAGAGATTAGAAACCCCACTCAATTTAAAATAATTTTGGGAGTTAAGGACTCCATTGAAGCATATTATTTTAAATTGATGGAGTTAAGAATTCCAATTTGTTTAAGATTTGGTAGAGTCAAGGACTCTATTAAGATGTGGTAGAGTCAAGGACTCCATTAATTTGGTAGAAGCAAGGACTCTAAAATTTGAATTGGTGGAGTCAAGGACTCCATTGATGTATTTCATTTGGTAGAGTCCAGGACTCTAGTTGAGAAAACATTAAACTAAAACTTGAGAGAATTTTTATTTGGTAATTCTCAAACTGGATCTATGAGTCGGAGACTTGTATTTAAAACTTCATATATGGAGTTAGGAACTCCTCATGAAACTCAACCCTATATGTTTTACAAAACAAAAATTCATATTTGAGGAAGAGGGGGAGAGAGAGAGAGAGAGAGATTTAGAGAAGAAAGGGACTAATAAAATCTCATATATAAACCTATTGTTGATGCTGTGTGGTCCTCCTCGGCTTGATGTTGCTCTCTATCTTTGTCCGTGTCTCTCTTCTTTTTTTCTCTATGTTTTTGCTTTGTGTTTTTCTTTTGTGCTTGCTTTATTTTTCTTTTGCTTGTTGAAGCTTTTTTCTGTTTTGATCACTTCAATTTATAGGAAATTTGAAGAGCAGTTACTTCTTTAATTTTCTCAACTTACCAAATAAAGGGGTAGCAACTGCAAAGAATGTACACTACTGCACTTGCTTCTTTCACGGGTAATTGGTGTGGGTTGTAGCTGATTTTCAGCAATATGCCTCTTTTCATTTGGAGTTATTTAAGGGAGTGGGGTGTGTGGCAAGAGCAGGAGGTTATTTCACTCAGCCACATGTCCCATCATCTTCCACCCCCACACTTTTTTTTTTTTTTTTAATTTTTAAATAATGGGTATTGACAAATTTTTTTTTTTTTTTTTTTTAAAGTGTGCTTGGCTGCCATACATTTGGCAAGATATTTTTGTGTGCACTATTTATATTTATCTTTGGTCCCACAAATTTGTCCAAAACTTATATTCTTTCATAAATCTTACTTGAATATTTTTTTTTATGTAACCAAATTTTGCTTTTAAATTTCATATTTCAACAAATGGAAATCGACAATGATCTCTTCTCTAGGCAAGCTTGCTTTCTCGTGCATTTCAGACTCTCAGTATCATATCATTCATATTGGGAATGGCCGAGTCATGTATTTTGGGATTAAGTATTTTGATGTGTAAAATAATTTTTGAAAATTTTTCATTAAAAAATGGCACAACATTTAAAAAAATGCAAAATCATTATTCTGTTAGCCACAGAAGCAATACGACAACGATAGTTAACAAAATGACTAATACAACTCGTTTTAAAAACTTAAGGAACCAATTGCACTCACTTGAAATATGAAGGACAAATTGCGCTCACAGGGTAAATTTCAAAGACTAATAGGGTATGTAAGTGGACGAAGTTCGGCCCATACTAAACTTGCACCGAGGGCCATAAGTTTATGACCAAATCCACGTGTGAGTGGCTAGAACTTGCTCATTAAGTAACCATGCTTGAGTCTGAATAGACCCCACTTATTCCATGAGAAAGAGAGGTAGTGCCGAGGAGATATAATGCCTTGGGGGAGTTCACCATTCGAGCACAAGTCTTGATGCAAGTTCAAGTTACAAGGAAATCATCATAGTGATAGAGCCAAGGGGACCCACTTCTTGGTACAAGATTGGATGTGCTTGAACAATGCTCTAGACTCAAAAAGCCACCCAGAACCTACAAGTGGTAGGGCCCATGCACAGGTGGAATATTCTTATCATTACTGACCCACTAATGAAATAGTATAAAAGGAGAGAAATTGAAGGAAATGGGGTTGGAACATTCTTCTAGGGAGAGAAACATGAGTGAACGGGGAGGATAACACATTCCTTTCAAAAAAAAAGTAATCCAGTTCAAAATACTTGAAGGGCACCTTGGCCACATGAGAACCTCCTCGAACGGTTCAACAGATAATCTCAAAACACCTTACAGCCTCTTCTAATGACCAACCACCAATCTAATCCTACCTTGGACCTCCCATTGTGAGCTATACCCTCATTTTCATACAAATTAATTGTGGCCCAAGCCCAACGATTGCTACACAACCGTGGGCTGTACCCCCACAATGTAGTTTTGCGCCCCCCCCCCCCCCCCCCCCCCCCCAAAAAAAAAAAAAGACGTGGAGTCTAGATCTATTTGTTTAGGGAGGAAAGAGTGAGAAGCAAAGAGAAAGATGAGTGGAGGAGAGATTGAGAGGGATTGTTCTGCACTTTTGCTTATGCTCTGTTTGTTTGAAAATTGTGGAAGAGGGATTATAGGAAAAGGGGGGAGAAAATGTTAAGAGAAGAAATAGGTTTGGAGGTGAAAGTGATGAATTTTACACAATTATACATATACTGATTTGAGAGGTTTTGGGGGTTGGTTAGGCAAAATGTGGGGCTTATTCTATTTTACAAAGACTGATGTAAATGCTCAAGAAGAGTTTGGTTATTTGATGGCTTGGGGAAACATGAGTGGGGATTGGATGTTTTTAATTATTTACTTAAAAAGCCTTGTCTGATGAGATCCCATGAGTTATGAGTTGTATTGGATTTATTTTTTCTTCCTTTTATCTTGAATGGATCATTAAAAGTATATTATTATTATTATTTAGTTATATTGTTTTAAGAAATTTTTTAGCTATTTTAATTTATTATTTTTTAGATATAATTTCTTAAAATATTTTAAATAACAAGAGAATATTTACCAAATTTATGCAATGAATTTTAACACAATATCATATTATCTTGAATTAAGGTATAATTGAACCTTTTTAAACTCCGATTTAGTCAATATTACATAATTTTACACATTTATTTTAATTATTTTGTATTAAATAATTATTAAATTAATTATGACATCATCACGGTTTGATCTCAAAAATTTTGAAACTTTCCATTTTTTGGTTCTTTGAACAATTTGAGTTTCAAAACCATACTCACAATGTCTGTCTTCTTTCAAGTTTTTCTTAATTTTTGAGTTGTAATTGCTGGTCGTTAAGAGTATATATTATCCTGAATAATTTGAAACTTAAGCCTCTAGCCATTGTGTAATTGAGTAGAATTAGCTGCACATAGAAAAAGCTACTGTCAGCTAATTTTTAGGAGCAATCCTTCCGACTGTTCGACGAAATTTGGCCTCAACCAGCACTTCAAGCTTTTAGGTTCAATTTTCTTGCTTTTTTTATTTTATTTTATTTCATTTTGGATAATAAAGACAGACTTTTATTATTGATACCAGTTGAAAACTATAAATTGGGGACATCCTCGGCCACAAGGATAGAAATGAATGGTGGAGTTTCTTTTCCTCTTTTTTTTTTTTTTTTGGATGGAATGGAAAGATTTTATTAACAAGCAAGGAAATTATATAGAGTGCCTGATAAATTCCTCCTTAACTACGGATACAAAACAGAAAGGGCCACATGCCAAATCAAAAGAGCCATATACATTATTCTTTAAAGACCATTTGGCCAAAGCATGAGCTACGCCATTTGCCACTCTAGAAACCCAAGAAACGAAGTAATTTGGGAATTGTGATAGCATATCATTCCCATTTAAAAAAAAAAAAAAAACATATATATCATAGCAGATACACTTTATTCTTCAATGGATACCTTGACAAGGGGATTCAAGAGCATCAACAAAGACTTTAGAGTCACTCTAAACTGATAAAGAATGTATTGACCCCTTGTGATGAATTAATAAATTAACTAGCCAAGTTAATTAATTAATTCAATTAGCATGCAATACGCATGGTAGCACAAACAAATCACCAAATAACTAAATGTAGCGGAAATTAAATTAACACGGTGATTTGTTTACAAATGGAGAAAACCTCTACGGCAAAAACCCCACTAGGTGATTTTAAGGTCACCACTCCCGAGAATTCACTATTATCACAACAAGCGGTTACAAGTAAAGGAATTTCAGTACTTTATACCAACCTACAGTTGAACCCTTACCCCAATAGCCAATTGGACTTGTTCTGTAGTGACAATCTCTCCTTTTAATGCACAGCTTCCAGCACGTGACTAACCAATTCGATGCGCAGATCCCAGTACGCGGCTTACTTACCAACTTGAGAAAGATGTTGGCTGCAAAGTTCTTTAGTTCATCAACACGATGAAGATCACGAAACTCCTTGGTTGCAAAACCCTACGATGTACAAACACAGCAACTTCTTCAAGAGAAAGATGAACTAGGGCAAATTTTGTCTCCAATCACAATTTGCATGAACACAACTTTGCTTCACACTTGCGCAACCTTTGACGGCCCTTAAAACAATCTTATATATGTTTAGGGTTGTGAGAAAAGAAAGCCCAAACATGTATTCACGGATTGGATTGAAATCAGTTCTAAAAAACTGAATTTCATAAACCTTGATAGATAGCTTATCTGTCAACAAGCTATCGAGCATCGAGCTTTAACAGCCTTTTAACCTCGATATATACTAGCTGTCGAGCTTTAAAATTCTGCACTTCTTCGCTTGTTTCTTGGACAGACTTGCATGGCTTTAACTCTTAATCTTGAAACCTTGTTCCTTGAAGTATTAGACACATCCTAGATCTACCCAATTACAAGTAAAGTGCATTTTGTCAAAGGATTAGTCAATTCTATATTGACATATGTTCCTAACATTGAATCACATATGTCCTAACATAAACACATATGTGGATTCAAATTCCAGTCTCTCAACCAATCTTAATGCCCATAATACAGTTTTTGCTTCTGCTTAGAGAAGGAGGGTGGTATTCGCTCTTTTGGAACAAGAGAATACCAACTCCCCTCTCTAATCTCTAGCAACAACCACAATCGCAAAGTGGTGGAGTTTCCTATTACCTCCATCCATACAATTTCAGAATTACAAGATTGGCCCAACACAATTATGGCATGAGCAGGTTTGTTACAACTTGCTTTTGTAAGATTAAAAAACTGATGATCTAAAAGAAATAGCTCACTGACTTGCCACCTCCAATAAATGACCCATATTTATAAAACATTTTGCTACAGATGCAAGAGCATAAAATTGGGAGGATTTTAGATTTGTGCCTTCAAAGACAACATGCTAAAGACCCAGCTCTACTGCAAAATGTACAGCCCATACCAATACTAAAACTTGCGCTTCATCATGACTTCTCCCTTCTAAAACTATTTGATGCCAATTGAATCTTTCTCACTAGGATACCCATCCCTACCTTACCTATGATTACATTAAAAGTCCATGTATCAAGGCAAGTTTTTCATATGTTCATGCATTTTTTAACATACATGTGTATGTGCACTCTAAGTGTTTGATAAAATGCCCGAATGGCATTTTCTCGTTGTTTTGGACTTCGATGTGTACCAAATGTTGGGGATCACCATAATTATTCATTTTTATAATGTTTTGATCATTGGTTGTGTGTTTTACACACTTTGCCCCGTGAGTGCTTACTCATGCATTGGTTATGCATCTCACATGCACACTAGATCCTTTGCTGCACACACTTTAACACTTGACATGTTTTGCATTCACTTATGCTAGTTAAGTCTTTTTAGACCTTTTAGCGCATATAACATGTTTTTGTGTCCTTGCCATGCCATTGGTCTACACCTTGTTCCATCATCCTTAGCATATCATGTTTACTTTATGTTTTGTAACATTGTGTCTTTAAGATGTTTTATCTTTTGTTTGAGCTTTATTTTCTCATTCATCTTCCACCCCTCATGCATCATCTTTTACCCTTGTTCATATCTTCTTTTCTTTCCCTCCTTCCTCTTACTTCATTTGTCTATTCGTGACAAAAGGGGGAGAGTATACCAGTGTGTTTCGTCATTTCTATATGACTCATGTGCAAATTCTTAGGAAGAGAAATTCTACTACGTGCACATTCGTAGGGGGAGAAAGTCATAGGAGAGATGCATACACTAAGGGGGAGAAGACATTTTTTTTTTAGAAAACCTTGTTTTGTCTTGTTTTACCTTATGCTTGTTTTCTCATTGATTTATAGTGCTTTGAGTTACATTTAGTATCTATGCTTTGTTGCTCTCATCGCATCGTGTTTATGTGTTGGACATGCATACATCCTTATGCTGTTGTGCTTTATTGGTTGCATGTTCGGATGATCATTTTCTTTGCTATATGATCATTGTGGTTATTTCCATATGACTGTTTTGTGTTTTATCAAGTTGCTCATATGTTTTACAACATGTTTACTTGATCATATGTTTACTTGTTAAATTATACTTATCCTTTTATCACTTAATTTACCTTAAGGGTCTAATGCGTTTTGTGCAAGCGTTTCAGGTTACAGGTATACATGTTCCAAGTTCATCACAGCTTCTAGATTTAGGTGTGACTGAGTTTTGTCATTGTTCCCAAACTCACGTTTAAGTCTAGAGTCTATTATAGGGTGTTTTGTCACGGAATAACCAAAGGGGGAGATTGTAAAGTTGTGATTTACAACTATGTTTTATGTTGGTTTTATTCCATGACAAAAAGTGTTGTAATTGCTTTAATTTTGTCCCTTTTATTTTGTGGGATTTTATTATATTGGGTTTAGTATTAAGTTGGTGAAGAATCAAGCATAAAATGAAGAATCAGTAGATTTCGCATGTGTCTTGCTAGAAGCTAACCCACGAAAGAGTCACGTGAGAAGCACATGCTAGAAGCTGAAGAGTCATACCAGCCTGGAGGATTTCGCGAGTGTCTCGTGGATAAGGCCTTCTCACAAAATACCCACAAAACTCTCTGCCTAGAGGATTTTTAAGTGTGACTTTCTTACCCTTCACCCATACTATATATACCCTCATTACCCACAAATGTAAAAGAGACCATTTAGTGAGAAAAACCCTAGATAGGTTTTCTACAACACATACATCCATCTTTTAGAGAGAGAGCTACTCATCCTTAGTGAGAAAGCATTCTAACCTCTTCTCCTTCCCTCTCCCATTGTCATACCTTGAGATGAGATTTGTACCCAAACACAACCCACACCTATTCAGAGTGTATAGAGTGTTTTGAAGTTTGGGAAGCTTTGGGGATTTGCCAAAAGAAGCCGGTGAGGCTTGGCGGATGCAATCAGGCATATTGCAGGATCCAGAAAGCTAGACAAGACACGATTCCAAGAAGCCTTGTTGGAGTAGGAGCTTGGAGGGTTCAGGTACATTGGGTAGATTAGGCTTGGAGGGTCTCTTGCTATTCGTGTATCCCAACTTATTGTTTAGTGGATCGATTTACCACTTGGAGGGCGGAGGAGAGGTTTTTCGCCGAGTTCTTCGGTTTCCTCTTCGATAACATATCGCCATGTTATCTTGTATTTGCATCTCTCTTCTCTTATTTTTGTGCTTTACTTTTATTGTTTGTTGTTCATGTTTATGCACTAGAGTAGTATCGGTTGCTTGCACTTCATTTACTCTTGTTTCCGCACTTAGATAAGTTAAAGTAAAAGCAATCTAGCCGTATTTTTTAATTGGGGGTCTAAACAAGCTCTTGTGTTTAGCAAAATTTCAAGCTTTCAAAGATAAACACCTCCATATTGTCCCTATTAGCAAGAACATATTCTAGATCACATTATCTCTGATTGGACCTTAGGCTTAAGGCTTCTTAAAACTGACAACTCTAAAATTTCCCACACTTCAAATGCAAAATTAAGGACAACCCCACAACACATGGGACGTTGCACATGATTCATACAGCCTAAATGAAGGTACAACGTTGCGTGTAAAAATTTGGGCATGAAATGGCTACGAATAAAGGTATTATTGCTATTATATTAGATGTCCTAAACTTCTTGTGATTTGCATTAGACTTCAGCCTAACAGGTCTTTTTTTTCCTTTTTTTTTTACAAAATAGAAATTCTACTCTAGCCTAATCTAAGTGTATACGTGTATGAAACTCCCTCCTAGAGACTTGAACTCCTTCCCTTGCCCTCCACACTCTACAAGCACTTATACTATTTAACGGGTCATGTTAGCAGGTGCCCTTAGGGCAATTATTAATAAACCATTTTAGAAAAGTTTTTATACCACTTTTATGAGAAATTAAAAAAGTTGCCAAAGGCCTTGTAGCTGATTTAGCAACCTCCCCATGTACAAAGTGCTTAGGGGTCTAGGGGGGAAAGGGTTCGAGCTGTGAGATTAGCAGTATATTGTAATTATTTCTCAAAAAAAAAAAAAAAAATTGTCAAAACATTAATTGCTTTTTCTCTATTCCCATAAAAACATTTCTAAAATGATTCATTAACAAATGGCTTATTAGACTTAACATTTCCCTTAATGTTATCATTATAATTACTCCTGTATCGCTTGCATGGCACAGATTAGTGCCCAGTAACTATTTAAGCCTAGTAGTATGACTTTTTGCAAACATTTGAGAAGATTATGATATTGATTGTGCAGATAAATTAAAAGGATATTTTTCTTTCAATCTAAGCAAACTCTACACCACAAAATTATTCTATTAATTAATAGTCATATAAAAAAAATCCATCTATTGATGGTTCCTAGCTCTCTTTTCCCATTAAAAATGACATGCCCATAATATTTAAAATCTATTAGGCATGATTTGAAAGAAAAACACCAATCCATTTCTTTTATATCATGGTTGAATTCAGATACAAAAGCACCAAATAGATGAGGCATAGGCCAAATTTGATACAGGAACCTGACCATAGGATCAGTGAAATTGGAGAAACTAGTGGAGACAGATAAGTAGAACATGTTGTTGAAGAAACACAAGGAAAAGTAGCACCTACTGTGGATAAAAAACCCAAGAAAAAACGTTGAAAGTATGTATCAAAAACTTTTATTTATCCTTGATTTATTATACTATCATTAGACTTAATTTGTTCTATATATATATATATATATATAGAATTTGAATCCATATATCTCTTATAGACTTGTAATCATGATGAGTGAACAAAAACGAGTATGAAATAATGATAGATATTATTTTTTTCACATAAACTAAATACATGTATTGTCTCTCTATACATATATTTTTAATCCATAATAATAATAAAAATTTAAAAGAAAAGCCTTCATATCCGACATTTGATGAAAATTGAAGGAATTAGAATTTTATATATATATATATATATATATATATATATAACCAATCCGACATTTGATGAAAATTGAAGGAATTAGAATTTTATATATATATATATATATATATATAACCAATGGAATTAGGTTTTAGAATGGTGATAGTTGTACCTTGTGTACGGGGATACACAATTTAATTATAATTAGTTTAAAATCTCATGCATATGCACAAATACAATTTAGGAAAAAAAATATATATATGTATGTATGTATGCACACACACTATGTATATGAGTTTCTACTTAATAAATAACAACTATTCATAATATTAAGTAAAAATTTGATAAATTTGACTTATCTTTAGCTAGACAAACAAATGATGATGGAAGTAGCAGAGAATATTTGCGAAACAGTTAGGGAAGTCCAAAAATCGGCAAAAGCAGTCAATGAAGAGGGTGGCTATTTTGTGTGTGTTAGAGTTAAGGTGGATATTACAATGCCCTTGTGCCGAGGAAGGATTATCATTTTGGAGAATGATGAGAAGAAGTGGGTGCAATTTAAGTATGAATGCTTGCCAAATATTTGTTTTTGGTGTGGCTGCCTGAATCATAGTGACAAGAACTGTGAACTATGGCTGCGAAGCAAAGGGACTCTAACCCCGGACCAACAACAATTCAATTCAAGCTTGAAGGCATCTCCATACAAGCCAAATGCAAATGAAGTCATTATTGTGCCTGGTTTTTACGAAAGGAATTTTCCATTCACACGGAAAGCCTTTCACGATGCAAGGTGGAAACCGGCAGCAAGGGAATTAGGTGTGGAGGTTGGTCAGGCAGCAGATTTTCAGGCGAACATGGAAACAGAGAGAACTGAGGAGAGAGACGAAATTAATGACAATAATGAGGCGGTTACAACTGAGATTGAAGAGGGTAACACGTTACAAACGGGGGAGGATATTGAAGCGGGCAATACGAGTAGTCCAGTGAGTGAGATTGACTCAAACTCTCCAGTTGTAACACAGGTGTCAGCTGATTTAAGGGGGAGTCATAATGGGATGGAGATTAATGAGGAAGGAGTTACTCCTCATACGGAAATAATCACAGAAAATTTATTTGATATCCAAATAAATCAGATTGATGTAGATTTGGGGATATTTGATAATAATCACAATTCAAGGGGAGAAACGGCTAGGGCTTTCAATGCAATTACCAATTCTGATGTAACTTAACTTCAATCAACCTCTCAAAGGCCCACACACAAGTCACATGATCCTTTAATGAAACACTCAAACACTTCAGCCAAGGAAAAAAACCCTATCAACCCTACTCCATGCCCCTACTTAGAACCTGGAAAAAAAGAACTCGACAAAACTATGCAGAAAATCGTATGGGGAAGAAGCAGACCAGTGAAAAGAGAGGAAGGATTGATCATCCAGAGTTACCAACAAAATGTAGATTGGTTTCAAAGGATGGGGAAAGTAGTACAATCTCAATGGTGGAGGCTGTTAATCAGCCCTGCCAATCGCAATGAGTTAACCCATGTATAGAGAACGAGCTTGCGGAGTTGGTGCAGGCAAAAGATCCCTCTGTCGTGTTCTTAGCTGAGACATGGGCAAACGAAGCAAGGCTAAAGAGTGTATTGAGAAAGATTGAATTTGAAAATATGTTCATTGCCCCTAGACAGAATTAGGGAGGTGGATTGGTGTTGTTTTGGAGAGATTCAATTGATGTTACAGTGGAAGGCTCGGGTAGAAATTACATCGATGTAGTTATCAACAAAAATAAGGAGGATGAAAGGTGATTCACCGAATTTTATGGTGAACCGGAGACACAACGCAGAATTGAATTGTGGAATTTACTTCGAAGCTTGGAACAAAAATTCCAAATCCCATGGCTCTGTTCTGGATATTTCAATGAGTTGACAAGAAGTGATGAAAAAGTTAGGGGAAACAGAAGAAGTCATAATCAGATGCAATTATTCCAGGATGCAATAGATGAATGTGGATTCATTGATCTAGGATTCACGGGCTCAAAATTTACTTGGAGAAAACACTATGCTAATGGTCAGTCAATTTGGGAGAGATTGGATAGAGCTTTATGCACGGATGAGTGGCTGCAACAATTTGGTTCAACTAGAGTTTTCCATCTTAACTGTTGTTCTTTGGACCACAATCCTCTCTGGATTGTTCCTAATGGTAAGGATCCTCCTCCTTTGTCTAGACCATTCAGGTTTGAGGAGATGTGGTTATCAAATGAGGGATGTGGGCGTATTGTTGAAGCTGTGTGGCGTGATCAGGTACAATGTGATGCTAGTCACCAAGTAATGAGAAAGGTGGATAAATGTGGATCCGAATTAACCCTTTGCGACACTTTGGGAATGTGAAAAGAGAACTAAAAGAGAAGAAAAAATTGTTGGAGAAGGCTGAACAGGTGGCAGTACACACGGGTAACAATTATAGGGTTAGAGAATTGAAGAAAGAAGTAACGGAGTTGATGATTAAGGAGAATATGATGTGGAGACAACGGGCAAAAAAATTTTGGCTAATTGGAGGTGATAAAAATACGAAGTATTTCCACAGCAGGGCAACTCAAAGACATAGGCGAAATAGAATTTCAGGGGTGCTTAACTCGAATGGTGCTTGGGTTACACAGCAAGAACAACTAGCAGATACTTTTATTGGGTTTTATCAAGATTTGTTCACATCCTTAAATCCAGTGATGCTTGAGGATGCCTTGAATTCGGTACCAAACCTCCTTATCGCAGAGATGAATGCCTATCAAAATTATTGGAATTTGGTAGGATTTGATGTCACTCATACTATTTTATCTTACTTAAATTCGGCCACCCTTCCCCACCCCGTTAACCATACCTTCATCACCCTTATCCCAAAATTAAAAAAACCCACTGTCTGTTCATGATTTTAGACCTATTAGCTTATGCAATATTCTTTACAAAAAATTTTCTAAGGTATTAGCTAATAGGTTGAAAAAAGTTTTGCCACAAATCATTACAAAACACCAAAGTGCCTTCACAAAAAACCGCTTAATTTCTGATAATATACTTGTTGCTTTTGAAACTTTCCATAGTATGAAAAATCACAAAACTGGCAAAACTGGTTACATGGCCCTCAAACTTGACATGAGCAAAGCATATGATAAGGTGGAGTGGTCTTTTTTGGAGGAAATTATGAGGAGGTTGGGGTTTGAGGAAAGGTGGATAAATCTGATGATGCTATGTGTCAAAACAGTGTCCTATTCAATTCTTGTTAATAAGGAACCAAAAGGTTTAATCCAGCCTTCTAGGCGTATTCGCCAAGGTGATCCTTTATCCCCATTCCTTTTCCTATTGTGTACTGAAGGGTTACATAGCCTTATTTCCAAAGTGGAGAATGATGGAGATATTAAGGGTTACTCCCTTAGTAGAAGAAGCCCAAGACTAACCCATTTGCTTTTTGTAGATGATAGTGTGCTCTTTTGCAGGTCAAATACACAGGAGTGTCATAAGGTGTTGGAGATATTAGCTACTTATGAAAGTGTTTCGAGGCAGCAAATAAACCGAAGGAAAACATCTTTGTTCTTTAGCAAGTCCACTACCGAGGAAAAAAAAAACAGAAATTAAGGAAGCTCTTGGAGTACCAAAAATTTTGCACTATGACACATACTTGGGGCTACCTTCACTTATTGGAAGACACAAGAAAGCCAGTTTTGACTTTATAAAAGAAAGAGTGGAGGAATTTGCAAGGTTAGGAAGAAAAATTACTATCACAAGCGGGTAGAGAAGTATTGATTAAGGCGGTAGTGCAAGCAATTCCAACTTATACAATGAGTTGTTTCATGCTTCCACAAGGCCTTTGTCATGAAATTGAGGGGCTTATTCGTAAGTTTTGGTGGGGGCAAAGGGGAGATCGACAGAAAATTCATTGGGTGAAGTGGGGTGTTATGTGTGATCTGAAGTCCGAAGGTGGAATGGGTTTCAAAGAATTGTCTCTTTTTAACGAGGCTTTACTTGCAAAACAAACATGGCGCTTGCTGCAAAATAAGAATTCCTTGTTCTATAGAGTTTTTAAAACAAGGTTTTTCTCAGATTGTTCCATTATGGAAGCAAAAGAAGGCCATGGAGGTTCCTATGCTTGGAAGAGTGTTTTGAAAGGGAGGAGTGTTATTGAAAGAGGAGCAAAATGGAGAGTTGGGAATGGTGAGTCAATAAAAATTTGGGGTGCTAACTGGCTACCTACTACAAGCATTTTTGGTGTTCATGGTCCCTTAAAGGCAGAATTCCAAGATGCCAAAGTAAATACTCTAATTGACCCAATTTCACGTTCTTGGAATTCTCATGTTCTTGCTTCTGCCCTTAGTCCCACGGAAGTAGAGCTGGTCCAGAAAATTTCCTTAAGCCGTGGCCAGGCTGAGGATGCTCTATTCTAGCCCTATGTACAGTCGGGTCAGTACACAGCCAAGTCCAGTTATTTTTTCCTCAAATCCGAGTCGCAGAGCACGCCTACAACTGATAACATTCCACCCATTTAGCCAAAACCACCATGGAAACAGATTTGGAGCCTTTCATTGCCAAGCAAAATTAAAAATTTCTTATGGCGAGCATGTCGTAATGCACTGCCAACGAAGGAAAATCTTGTGAGATGTTGTGTTATAACTGACCCAACCTGCTCTTTCTGCACTAATCTAGCCGAGGATGTACTGCATGCTGTTTGGAGTTGTCCGAATGTATCACAGGTTTGGGAAGGAGATCCTCAATGGCAGTCCCGACGAGGTTCAACGCACTCAAACTTTTCTCAATTGCTGTCCACAATACTGGAGTCCGATTGTGATACAGAGATGTTTGTAATGATAGCCTGGACTTTATGGTTTTGTGCAACAAGTCAAGCTTCTCACCATCAGGGATCCCACTTGAGCAGGTGCTTCAACATGCCTATGATGGCCTTCAGGAATTTCGGACAGCCAACCAACCAGCACGGCAACAGCGACCAAGGCAGGAGGCACACTAGTCTGCTCCACAAGCTGGGTTCTATATTGAGATATTTAGCTCAGTAATTGTGGATTGTATAGTGTTTTGTATCTGTTACCAATAGTTTGTATATATAGAAGTAAAACTACAATAGCATAGTTGTAGCATAGAATAATTAGTCATCAACGACTGTCGTTTATAGTGTACAAAATTAGTGAGTTAGTTACAAGTTTATTACACGTGTACATCAGTTGGTTATTCTTTCTGTTTTCAATTTCTGGACTCTGTTCTCACTATATAAAGAACAGAGCATGGTAAGTTTAATATACAGAATTCATTCACACAAGTTTCGTGTTGTTCAATTTCTTTCTCTCTCAATGTATCTACACTTCTCCATTGATGAATTTCGGAGCTTGTAGAAAGTTCAATATTCTACAAAATAAATTTCGACAGAGCGTTGTTCACTTCATTGGATTGAGCTGGTATAGGGGTCATAATACGGGATTGCAATGGCTTGGTAATGGCTTCCTTGTCTCAACCAATTCCTCTTCCACTCACTGCGTTGGAGACAGAAACAATTGCAGCAGCAAGAGCCCTGGAATTTGCACTAGAACTAGGGCTGAATTCAGTTATTTTGGAGGGTGACTGTGAAATACTCATGAAGTCATTGATGGAGGATTTGCTATCCTTAGCTTCATCTGGTCTTTTGATTCAAGATGTGAAAGTTATTGCTGAATCTTGTCAATGTATTAGGTTTTCTCATGTTCGTAAGGAAGGAAATAAAGTAGCTCACAACCTAGCTATGCATGCACGCCATGTCACTAGTTTTTCTGTATAGATGGAAGATGTCCCATCACATACCTTAGTTGCTTATGAGGCAGATTTGCCTATTTCTTAATATAAATTTTAAAGTCTTCTTTCTCAAAAAAAGAAAAAAAAATGGAAAACATAATATTTCAAACTCTTTCTTCTTCTAATTTTAGATATATACTTTGATATATGATTAAGTTTATGGTCCATTTATATTGAACTCCTCGTATTTTGTGATGAATTAACTTATTTGACACTAATGAAAGTTCAATATTTGTATAAAACACCCTTGAACGTTTAGACCCCAAATTAAAAATTATCAATTCAAGCTTATAATCAAACAATTAATGTGCGGAACATGAACATAAGCCAATCACAGAATTGATAACTAATCCAAGCCAAATATAAACACATCCACAGCAGTAAATATAAGGCAAAGATAAAGGGAAGGAAGATGCAAACACACGGACAACACACGATGTGTTATCGAAGAGGAAACAGAAGTTCTCGGCGTAAAACCACTCCGCCGCCCTCCAAGCGGTCAAATAATCCACTAAAGAATGTAGTTGGGATACATGAACAGCAAAAGACCCTCCAAGCCTAATCTACCCAAGTACCTAAGCCCTCCAAGCTTCTTGCTCCAACGAGGTTACGCCGAACCTATTTCTTCTTTAGCTTCCCGGATTCCGCTACTAGACCATAGCATCAACCAATGTATATTGGTTCCTTCCAAACTGCTTCCCTTAGCACCAAATGAACCTTCTCACAGACGTGGGTGTGGTGAGAAAAGGATTTGGTCAATAACCTCTCAAGGATGTATCAATGAAGAGGAAGAGAGTAGAGGAATTTGTAGAGACTCTAAGGTAAAGATTGTGGATGAGGCAATCTTGTTTTTCTCTAGGGTTTCTCTCACGAATTCTCTCTGGAAGCTCTCTCAATTTAGTGGGTATAAGGGTCTATATATAGTGGTGTGTGTTTGGAATACGAAGAGTCAGTTTTTGCCAAACAGGGCTGATTGGCGGCTTGACCTCGCGGCTTGTCCAAGTCGCGAGTTCAAGTCGCGAAGTAACGGCCTGGCCAACCTGGGACTTTTGTCCTGTGGTACGACAGCTGGCGCGACCCTTCAGCTCCCCTGTGTGCATCTCACATGCCTGCAGTTGGCGGCTTGCCAGTTGCGAGTCAGCTGCGAGTCCTAGCCGCGAATCTCTGCCTTCTTGCACATACTTGAACTTTTCTTCACATCTTCTCACACACTACCCTTACAATAATCCCACCTAAATACAGGGTTACTAAGTGCTTAAATTACAAGCAAATTGGCATGGAATAAAGCCAACAAGATGGTTGATAAATTTCAACCTTACAATCTCCCCCTTTGGCTATTCCGTGACAAAACCCTAAAACAAACTCTAGACTTAACGCGTGAGTTGGGAACAGTTGGAAAACTCACTCACACCTAACTCTAGAATCTTTGAAGCTTTAGAACCATAAGAACAAGTAACTCCTGAAACACAACAACACAATAAGTTCATTGTATGCAGAAAACTTGTAATGCAAATGGAGCAAGCACAATGCGATCAAGCACAATGGAGTAAAGCAATAAACCATGGCAAGACCAAAAATAGGTAATCACTTCATACAAGTGATCACAATGTTCATTCACACTTGGAATGAACATCCGGACATTCAAGTTGACAAACACAAGGCAAATCACTTGAATGACCAACACTCAACCAATGCACAGTACATGAAGTATGTGCATCTAGGAAAAATCCTACAAGGGCACAAGAGTGACAGTACTTAGAAGGAAATGCATAACATTTAGTTAGAAGTACTGATTTAACAAAGCACAAAGGCTGCATAAAGCATGGTACAAACCACAAAGGCCTACAAATGTGCATAAAAACAAACCCTTAAAGCTTACAAAAGCAACATGGGTACAAGCAGATAAACCTTAAAAACCTACAGAGGTAGCAGGTACAAACCAAAAGCATAACAGTACATATGCTGAAAAACATCATATTATATAAACTGAATAATTACCACCAAAGATCCACTAACCAAAAGTTAAGAGTTTAAGCCAAACAAAAACTGAAACCACAGTGTAACAAACCAATAAAACCAGCATTTAACCAAAACATAGTATCAAAGCTATAGACATAACAACACTAGAAAATTTAAAGCTCCCCCTCAACCAAAGGCTCCCCCTCAAGAGCTGCCCCAAAAAATTATCCCCCTTTTTAACCGGAATGGCCAAAGGGTCACTGCTCCTGGTCGGTGTGTATGCTGTCAAACTTGGCTGAAAGTACATCAAGTTGATCCTACATTGCTGTCATCCTTTTAGTATGCTGATTTTGAACATCTCTAAGTCCATTAAGCCTTTCCAAGATGATCTGAAATGCATCAGGAGGTACAGTTGATGAAGTAGAAGCTCTGCTCCTCTTGGCTCTACTTCTGGGTGTGGATACCTGTCCTGCAGCCTTAGCTTCAATCTCCATTGGATCACCTTCTTCTTGGACACCCTCCTCTTCTTCACCTGGAAGACGACTTTGTATCCTTGTGAGAGTGAATTTGTTTATGGCTGATAGAGTAGTCATGGGACTGATATCTTGTGGGATTGCAACACCCTTTGCTCTGAAAATTCTCATAAGAAGACTTGGAAATACCAGCTTGGGCCTCGAGGTGGTTCTAGTCTCATCCATTATAGTATCAAAAATGTGAGAACTGATGTCAATGAAGGTTTTCTCCTTAAGTTCCATGAGAAAGATAGCTCTGGAATTTGTCAGTGTAGTCATCTTCCTTATAGGATACAGGTTGTACATCATTATGGTGGTTAAACAC
This sequence comes from Quercus aquifolioides, assembly GCA_019022515.1. Taxonomy (NCBI): domain Eukaryota; kingdom Viridiplantae; phylum Streptophyta; class Magnoliopsida; order Fagales; family Fagaceae; genus Quercus; species Quercus aquifolioides. The sequence goes on along the minus strand of CM032325.1, from coordinate 23,046,720 downwards.
CTCATGTCTTTAGGAAAATCAGAAGTGTTGAGACATCTCTTTTCTATAACCCCACCAATTCTTTTCTGGATAGTTTCTAGAGAAAGCATTTTGTCCTTGTAGTTAGTGAATTCATAATCTTCCAATCCCTCAAGCCCTAGAACCTTATCAATATCATGAGCATCTAAGGTAAATTCCTTTCTTCTCACCCAACAACTCAACTCTTCCTCCCTTATCACAGCATTTGCATAGAATTATTTGATTAGAGGTTCACAAATAGGGGGAAGGTCACTCAGCAATTTTTCCCAACCTTTACCCTCAAAACAGCCTGGAATGAAGGTGTCCTTCAATTCCCTGAAATCAACAAATCTCTCCTGAATGATGGTTCCTCTTGAGAAAGAATCTCTATATCTCTCAAAGTGTTGGATTGACCTAAATAGGTTAGGGTCCATGTTCAGTCTTTTGTCAGTTTTCTTAGCAACAGTCTTCTTCTTTGTTGGAGATGCAATCATCTGTAGACAAGCAGAAAAGGCCACAACAAGACATAGCACAGAATGGGGAAATGCACACACATTAGTAACAAGTTAGTTACACAGTGAGAAACAGAGTGACCAGACAAAACACAGAATAAGCACAGTTGATAACCAAACATTGGATAGAACAAGTTAACCAAGTTTAAACTGTATGTATGCAGACAAATTCAGATAGATTTGAGCAAATGACAATGAGTCATGACCCACTGGGTATGAATCAGTGCAGAAAGGAAAACACATGCAGCAACACCTACAAGATATGGTGATTTAAAAATCAAAATAATGCTAACCATAAACACCAAAAGCACAACCAAACAGATAAACTTAGAACCACAATAAAAATTGCAGAAAACCACACATCCATATGCCCAAAAACAAACTGTCAAATATCAATGCTCAGACTAAAGATAAGCAAGCTGATGTAAACTAATAACCCTAAACACACCATTGCAACAAGAGCAAATAACATCACACACTCATTCTCAACAATATAGGCAAACCCATGTTCGAGCCCTTCAAAAACACAAACCAACAACACAACACCCAGATTCAAGAGAACAACAATGAAATCATGATGAATGAAGTGAAGACATGATGCAAAATTTGAAAGCTTTTGCAAAAAAACACGGAGTGTTGAGAGAGAGATTTTGGGAAGAAGATGAACAAACACTGATATTCGAGGGAAAAACTGAAAAACCATTTTAAAACTGTCTTTAAAACGCAATGATAGGCCACAATCTGAATGACCCCTTGTGATTAAACCAATTAATTAATTAGCCAAGTTATTAATTAATCAATTTAACATGCAAATATGTGGAAGCATAAACAAATCACCAATAAACTAATTAAGCAGCGGAAAATAAATAACACTGTGATTTGTTTACGAATGGGGAAAACCCTTGCGGCAAAAACCCCACCGGGTGATTTTCAGGTCACCACTCCCGAAACTCCACTATTATCAAATCAAGCGGTTACAAGTAAAGGAATCCCAAGTACCTTACTAACCTATAGTTGAACCCTTACCCCAATACCCAATTGGACTTGATCTGTAGTGACAGCTCCCACCTTTGATGCACGGCTCCCAAGTACGTGACTAACCAATGCGCGGATCCCAGTACGCGACTTCAAACACCAACTTAGAAGGAGAGGTTGGCTGCAAAGTTCTTCAGTTCATCCTACACGATGAAGATCAGGAAGATGCTTGGTTACAAAACCCTTTGGTGCAAATACACAGCAACTTCTTCAAAGAAGATGAACTAGGTCAAGAACTTCGTCTTTGATCACAATTTGCTTGAACAGAGATTGCTCAATGCTTTTGCAACTTGTGTTCAATTTGACGGCTCTTAAAACAATCCTTTTATATGTTTAGGGTTAGAAGAAAAGAAGGCCCAAAAGCATATTCACGGATCCCAAGAAATCAGATCAGAAAATATGATTTTATAATTCTCGACAGATAGCAGGTGTCGAGAAGCTATCGAGCAAGTGTCGAGATTTAATGAATTTGCACTTCAGCTTGTTTTTCTTGGACATACTTGATGACTTCAACACTTGATCTTGAAACCTTGTTTCTTGAAGTATTAAAAACACCTAGAACTACCCAATTACAAGTAGAGTGCGTTTTGTCAAAGGATTAGCCAATTTACATAAATAAGTGACATATGTTCTTAACAGGAGAAAACACATATGTCCTAACAATCTCCCCGTTTGGCAATCCGTGACAAAACCACAACAAACAAATGAACATATGAGAGAAGTCATAAATCACTCAACTCATATTCACTTGTTGAATACAATAAAATATATCCTAACACAAACTCTTGAAAAACTTTGCAAGAAAAGAGTTTATGGCAAGTAGACTTTGACAACCTGTATTTCTAAAACACTTTAAACAAAACTCATCAAGGCATCTTGTGTGAAACAGAAATAATAGATTGCATACAAGTATAATGAACATGTGTATAAAGATAGAGAAGAAACAACACATGAAGAGAGAGGTGAAAGAAACATACATCCACATATAGAGAGAAAATAAGTACAATGTATGTAAAACTGGTCACAAGACCTCATATACAAGATCAATGTATCTAAAAAGAATAGAAAAGAAAAGATACATCAAAACCTCACTACATCCCTCAAAATATCAACACCCCCCTATCAAAAATGTCCTATACTAACTCTCCCCCCTAAGATGACTACTCTCATAACCCAAAACTACTCCCCTTTTTTGTCACGAGTGACAAAGGGTAGAGTGTCATGTAGACATCTCATCAGTAGAGCTAGCATCTCCATCATCATCATCCGAAGCGTCATCGCCATCACCATCATCATCATCATCCTCAGAGTCAGAAGCCGCTGGAGAAGGTGGTGAAGGAGTAGCCCCAGGAGCAAAACCAACCATGGTCGCCTGCCGTCGTGCAATACGACCAACACGAACATTCACCTGATACAACTCAGAGGAGAGTGTATCGAGGCGAATATCCATGCGCTGCAGCTGCGCCATGATGTCTCCAAGAGATACATCGCCCGTAGAGGAAAAAGGAGCAGATGTAGATGGAGTAGATCTGGATGGAGCTGAACGGGAGGGAGGAGTGGAATCCGTCTGTCTCGACCTAAACTGAGCCTCACTACGTTTTACGGTAGCGGCATCTATGGCACAGATGTGTGTGAAGTGGTCGGACACAGGAAAAGGGATAGAAAAATGGCGTAAGATACTCGTGATAGCGGAAGGAAAGATGAGCTTATCACGGGACGCCGAATCTAGATGAACATCTATGATAGAAAGGATAAAATGAGAAGAAAAATCTATAGTAAGATGCTCAAGAAGAGATAACAAAAATCGAGCACGAGGCTCTGTGATAGAGTTGTAGTGAGAGAGTGGATGGAGTACAAAAGTCATCACCATGTTTAAGAATCTAGGACCATTAGCAAAAGGTCTACATGATGTATACTAATGCTCACCCCAATCAGCTGGGCACCGACAAAAAGTAGAAATGAGCTCATCTTTGGACACAGTCCTCAGACGCTCACAGGAAGGATAGTCAGGAAAATCTATCCTAGGAACCCTAAGCACATCCGCAACAAGCTGCGGTGTGACATGGATGCGCATACCTCGAACGCGAGTGAAAAAGAGAGGTATTGAACGATCTATCCCGTGCATGTTAGAGTAAAACTCCTGAATCAGCACGAGAGGACATGTGACCGGGACGTCACATAGTGACTCCCATCCCCTACTGTGAATGACAGAGGGAAGGTCAGTGTCGGCGAAGTCCGCCAAAATGACTTGGCGTTCGAATGAACACCTCGTCTAGAAAAGTTCTCCGAAAATGCCTTGTGGGCATCTCCATCACGGAACCGAAGATTTAGAGGAGCAGAATCAGAAGAAGAGGAAGCTACAGAATGCAGAGGGTTCCGAGCCGGAGTGGATTTACGTTTAGGTGCCATAGACACTACTAACGTAAACAGAATGAGAAAGAGATCGAGAAGGAGACAATCAGAAAAGTCCCAAAACAGTTCATATATATCAAATATATTGAACAAAAAGTACGTATGCATGGGGAAGGCATGAACATGTGACATGCAAATTAAAAAGCATCATGGGCTCAGCCCAATCCAATCCTACCAACACACAAACATAGAATACACATCTAAATGCATGTAAATATCATTCTAATGCACATGAAATGCAATGTATGACATTTTGAACACATTTAAGTGAAAACCCAACCCATAATTTCAAGAAAAACTCATTTATTTTGAAAAACCCCAAAACCTAAGCTTCAAAACATGAAATGCATGAAAAAGGAAGGAAAATGAGATCTTACCAAGTGATTAGAAGCAGGTAGGGCCGAAAATCAAGTGGGTTGAAGATTTTGAGTGAGAAAAACAAGTTTGGGAGAGGAACCGTCACGGATAGATCGAGAGAAATCGAGCAAATGAGATCCGGATCGCGACAGCAGCTTAAATAGGAACCTCAGTAATTCTCGACAGTTGAGGTGTCGAGAGGTATCGAGGAAGCTGTCGAGGTAGGTGTCGAGGAAAAGGCCTTCGACAGCTGAAGGTGTCGAGAGGTATCAAGGTACAAGAACCAATTTCAAGGAACAGAAGCTCGATCGATCGACAAGGTATCGAGAAGGTATTGAGGAGACAGGAACTTTCTCGATCGATCCACCAGGTGTCGAGATTGCAATAAGAAAAGGCTTGAGAAGCTCGACAGATAACAAGGTATCGAGGAGGTGTCGAGACAGTAGTTAAAAGCAGTTTTTCGAGAAGTGAAAAACACAGACATGAATGCAATCCAACATACACCTCAACCATTGATCCAATCAACATATAAAGCTCTCAAAATCATCTCTCAACAAAAATTTAAGCACATGGATCCTCAAAAACACACACACACACACACTAAACAAGTCTAACCAATTTTATTTTTCAAAAACAAGTCAAGACAGTTTAGTGAGCATCCATTAGCACATGTAAAACCTTTGTGATGGCCAAATCACATTGTACCTATACATGTATCAAAAGTAGCAAAGAATATTGCGTGTTGTGTGTGAAAAAACATCGCAAGATTGCATATGTGTATACATGTTATGACGATCTGAGATATGAGAAAATAACTTTAACTCACACACAATCATAACTGTTTGATGGGGACTATCACCTTCGAGGTACATCCTATAACTCCCACATCTCCTAGAATACACGCTTGCAACCATATTTAAAGCATTTTTTTTTAACTTTTTGCTTTTTAATTTCTTTGCATATTTTCTTTTAAGCATATCATGCATGGGCATAAAAAGAGAGAAGAGAAATACCCAAGATGTTAAGCATTTGACACTGCACTTTTGCTATGCCGAAGCATACAGGTGTCTTTATTATGATTGGCGAGCAACAGTGGTGAGATGGTTATTTATGTCTTTCTCTTAGGATTTTCTAGTCCTACCCGTCAAAAAGAGTGATATGAGTATTAAGTTTTAAGAGATAACTTAATCTTACTCATCGCAAACAAGAGCCACAAAGCTCACTTGCTTAGTTGTGCATAGAGATGCTCATCTAAGCTACAAGAGATACAAAGTTTAGAAAACTCTGTTTCATTGGTCATCCAAGGTACACAAGTACCAAAGTACACAAAACACACACTGTTTTTGTATTTTTCTGATTTTTCAATTTTTTTTTTATTTTAAAAACAAAATAAACAAAACTGAAAGTAAACACACAAAAACATGTTAAACAAAGCAAAGGATAAAACTAGACTGACTCAACAAAAATCAAAACACACAAGCAATGCAACAAACAAGAAAAACAAGAAGGGAGAAGAAAGTGATGAAATCACTTAAAGTCCTTTTTCTTCCACACCTTGGAAGAACCTTTCCTTTGATTAAACCCTTGAACCGGCGGTGAGGGGGAAGAATTGAAACCGTTCAAGTTCGAAAGGAACATGAGGGCTTTAAGAAGATCTCCAAGAGGAGCAAAAGAAGATTGAAGCTGATTTTGGCTTCCAGATGCTATCATGTCGTTGCTCTGTTGAGTGGCTAGCCACTTATAGCAATTTGGTCGAGTATGACCGGCAGCTCCACAATGATGACATAGATGCTGCTTCTTTTATTTAGGCTTTTGAGAGTTAGCCTTCTTATCCCTAGGGTTTTTAGCATCTTTCTTATCTTGCTTAAGGGGTGCTCCTAAGCTAGATTTACCTTTGTCTAAGTTCTCACTAGCTAATTCAGTTTTAACATCAGTGTTCTCAATTTCAGTGTTATTAGTAGGAGAAACAAAAACAGTATTGCTAGTAGAAGCAGTATTAGAGAAAGAAAGACCATACCCTAAGCTTGTTCGATCCGAAGCAGATTTCTGATTGCTGAGCATCTCATCAAGCTTTGCACTTGAAGTCCTCTCCAGTTGAGCTCTAACTTGAAACAGCTCCGCTTCAAGCTTCTTAGTCTTCTCAGCCAAAAAGTTGTTCTCAAACCTCAGTGCTCCAATAGTTTGATTCGCCTCATCAAACTTTGTGGACAACTCTTCACGATCAAGTTCCACATCACTGAGCTTCTTGGTGGCCAGCCTATACAATTTCTCATGCTTCTCAGAGAGCTTGTAAAGCTTCTCATAGGCTGAATGGATATCATCTTGATCATCCATCTTCTCAAATTTGGACTCCACCAGTTCTTCTTCTTCATCCACTTCTTCAACAATCCCTTCAATAGGATTGACTGTGGCAGTGAAGGCATTTAAGATTCCGTCATCCTCATTGTCGGAATCATCTTTGGGCTCAGTGTCACTCAAAGTTGCAGCAAGTGCCTTTCTCTTCCCAATGCTCTTGAGATATGTCGGGCATTCATGCTTCATGTGACCGAATCCATGGCATCCAAAACACTTTGGTCCTACAGGAACAGTGTACTGACCGCCATCCTTAGCATCCTTCTTCCCTTTGTCTTGGCTCTTAAACTGAGAAGAACTGGATTGTCTGCGGTCCTTGTCGAAGTTCCTCCCATTGGCATTCTTCATAAACTTCTTGAACTGCCTTGTAATGTAGGACTTCATCTTGGAATCGTCATCATCGGAAGACTCATTTGTATCATTGCTCTTTGCCTTCAAGGCCATGCTCTTGCTTTTACCCGTTTTGCCAATCCTAGATAGTCCTAGCTCGTAGGTCTGCAAGTTTCCAACCAGCTCAGTCAAAGGAATTTTGTCAATATCCTTTGATTCTTCTATTTCCGTAATCTTGGCATGGAATCTCTCAGGTAGATATCTGAGCACCTTCCTTACAACTTTGGGTTCAGGGATGGTTTCCCCAAGATTGAAGGCTGAGTTCACTATGTCCTTGAACTTGGCATAGAACTCATCAAACGACTCATCCTCCTCCATCTTAATCTCTTCAAAGCTTGTAGTGAGCCTCTAAAGCTTTGAATTTTTGACAGCCTTTGTTCCTTCATAAGTTGTCTGGAGGATGGTCCACGCCTCCTTAGCAGTTTCAGTTGAGGATATCTTCTTGAACTCCTCATTGGTGACCGCGTTAAATAGGGCATTCAACGCTCTGCTGTTGAAGTTTGCCGCCTTGATCTTGGCGTCATCCCAATCGGCCGATTCTTCTTTTGGCTTGGTCCAGCCAATCTCTACAGCTTGCCACACCTTCTCATCTAAAGACTGCAAGAAAGCTCTCATACGTACTTTCCAGTATGCATAGTTAGTGCCATCAAATAAAGGAGGTATGATTAATGACTGTCCTCTATCCATGACAAACAGGGGTCAATGGATCAACACAGCAAAGATTAAACCTAATCAGAGTGTGCCTGCTCTGATACCACTTGATAGGCCACAATTTGAATGACCCCTGGTGATTAAACCAATTAATTAATTAGCCAAGTTATTAATTAATCAATTTAACATGCAAATATGTGGAAGCACAAACAAATCACCAATAAACTAATTAAACAGCGGAAAATAAATAACACGGTGATTTGTTTACGAATGGGGAAAACCCTTGCGGCAAAAACCCCACCGGGTGATTTTCAGGTTACCACTCCCGAAACTCCACTATTATCAAATCAAGCGGTTACAAGTAAAGGAATCCCAAGTACCTTACCAACCTACAGTTGAACCCTTACCCCAATACCCAATTGGACTTGATCTGTAGTGACAGTTCCCACCTTTGATGCACGGCTCCCAAGTACGTGACTAACCAATGCGCGGATCCCAGTACGCGACTTCAAACACCAACTTAGAAGGAGAGGTTGGCTGCAAAGTTCTTCAGTTCATCCTACACGATGAAGATCAGGAAGATGCTTGGTCACAAAACCCTTTGGTGCAAATACACAGCAACTTCTTCAGAGAAGATGAACTAGGTCAAGAACTTCGTCTTTGATCACAATTTGCTTGAACAGAGATTGCTCAATACTTTTGCAACTTGTGTTCAATTTAATGGCTCTTAAAACAATCCTTTTATATGTTTAGGGTTAGAAGAAAAGAAGGCCCAAAAGCATATTCACGGATCCCAAGAAATCAGATCAGAAAATCTGATTTTATAATTCTCAACAGATAGCAGGTGTCAAGGAGCTATCGAGCAGGTGTCGAAATTTAATGAATTTGCACTTCAGTTTGTTTTTCTTGGACAGACTTGATGACTTCAACACTTGATCTTGAAACCTTGTTTCTTGAAGTATTAAAAACACCTAGAACTACCCAATTACAAGTAGAGTGCGTTTTGTCAAAGGATTAGCCAATTTACATAAATAAGTGACATATGTTCTTAACAGGTGAAAACACATATGTCCTAACACGCAAAACACGCATTTTTCGTGACATAGTTAAGTCGCCAGGGTAAGCCGCGAAACACTGTGAAGGTAAGAAACTTGAAAATTTTCTCCAAGTTTTTTTCGCGACTGTAAGGTCTACCCGCGAGTTAGTCGCCAGGGGAGCCGCGAAAATCTCTGTGTACCCCTCGCGACTGGACCTTCCACCCGCGAACAAGTCGCCACATTGAGCCGCGAAAACCACAAAAACTCAAATTTTTGAAAAATTTCTAAGTCTTTTTCGCGACTGCAGCGTTGACTCGCCAGTGACCCGCGAAAACTCTCGGAGTGAGCTTCGCGACTGGAGCATGCGACTAGACCTACCCGCGACTGAGTCGCCAAAACAGGGCAACACTGTTTTTGAAAATTTTGACATCTTTGTAAAACAAAATACTTTCCAAAAACAAACTAAAACACTCAAAAATCTTTTTGTGTTTGATCAACAAAGATTGAGTATGTGAAAACACATTTAATCAAGTACAATCACACAAATGAATATGGCATTCATTGAACATAGACTTGTGTGTTGTGTGTGGATATCAAAATGGGATAGTCCTTAGTCCAATGTGAAGCTTCAATGATCAATTCAATCAAGGCATACACAACTAGCACTAGATAATGTGACCTATCTCAATTATAGAAACATGCATATATGACCTCCCACATGCACTTGATAACAATTGTTTGAAGTTTTTCATTTGGCTCCATATTTAACATCATTTGCACTTTTTGAGCAAAGAAAATCTCATTGTGAGATAGATGCCTGAAATTTTTGATATTTCAATTGATGAGTTAGCCTTTGGCTTTTTGGGCATCATACATTTTATTTTGGTCGCTTTCCCTTTTTCCTAGTCAAATACTAGTATGTGCGACAGACTTTTGCAGCTCTATATCTCTTTTCATTTGGAGATTTACATTTAGAGAGCTCTTTTAAGAAAAAATAAATAAAAAGTGGGAAGATATATAGGCATGAGTCTATGCATGTCTCAAGATCAACAAAACCATTCACTAATTATTCATGACAAGGTTGAAGATCTATTTACAACAGTCACATAGATTTTAGAATTTCTTCCACAATGATATGAGTGCATCAGAGACAAGCTAAGCTCGTTAAATGCACAAAGCCATTAGTACAAAGGTACAAGGCAAAACATGCTTTGAGACAAAACTCAACAAAGCCGATCAAACTTTTTGGATTTTCTACTTTTTATGTGTTTTTGGATTTTTGGCACAAAAGCAGTAAAAGATTGATCAAAAAACATAACATAAAAAAACAATGTAAAAACATTTAAACCAAAGACAAACACATACAAAATAACAACCTAAATACTAGCAAGAAGCACACAACCAAGCATATTCACAAACATGGGAAGTATTGATGCATGGACATGTTGTAATGCTTATGCATGAGTACCCTTTGTCACCCGCACGTCACATACGTTTAGGGTGATATCCTTGATGGATCGGGTACGAGAGTTAGGACTGTCAAACCTTCATGTGAAGCTTTCCAAGCAATTGGTGAAGGCACCGATCATCTTCATCACGTCCATCATTCCTGGATCACGGTTTTGACTTCTTGGTTGCTCACCACCCCAAGACCTCATGTCATTTCTTCTTCCTCATGACCGAGGTGCACTTGCATTGTTGTCTGCTCTCAGCTTTTGACAGTTGGGTCTGGTATGTCCTTGCAATCCGCAATAGTGACAAACATAATCCGTTCTAGGACCCTGTTGTGATCTTCCTCTAGCTCCATAACTAGATTCTAATTGATTACAGGACTTATTTAACACCCGTTGATCAGCCACATTATTCTTCTTCTCAACCTTAATTTTCTCAGGACAGGACCTATCCACAATCGTCTCCTTAGCCTTCACAAACTTCACTTCTTTGGTGACCTTGGCTGACGAGCTATTTCCTCCGATGTATCCCAACCCGGACTTGTCTGAGGAAGGTTTTTGTGATGAAATAACATCTTCTAACTTCTTGGAGGAGACTCTCTCTATCTTGGCATGAGCTTGCACTACCTCTTGCTCAAGAAATCTCACTTTTGTGTAAGCTTCTGATAGCTCACCATTAAGTGCTTCAATCTCACACTTTGCCTCCTTGTATCGTGCCAGAAGACTTTTGTAATCTTACTCAGCCCTCTTCATCTTCTTAATGGCTGCATTAGCCACCTTAGCATATTCACCGGTCTTCTCAAGGAGTGAGTTGTAAGTCTCTTGCAATCCCACTGCTTCTCTAACTTCCTCATCTTCAGACTCCTCAACTATTCCAATAGACTCTAAATCAGAATGTTCCCCAAGCTTCTTCACAAGTGTACCCAAATCATCTGATGACTCCACATGTGCAATGGTCATGAATGCGGAGTAGTTTCCTTTTCCATCACAGCTATCTTCAGAATCGGAGTTTGATGAGTCAGTATCACTCAAGGTAGTAGCATAGACCTTTCCTTTTGACTTCAAATAGTTGGGACATTCCTTTTTGAAGTGTCCATGTCCATTACACTGGAAACACACAATGTCCGAAGGAGATTGAGAATCCTTCCCCTCTTTCCTCTTAAACTCTTTCCTATCACCTCTTGAAGATGGAAACTTCCCTCTGTTGAATGGTTTCCCACTATTTTTCATCTTCAGAAATTTTCGGAAGTTTTTCGCAAAATATACTACTTCCTTCTCCACTCCATCTTCTTCGGAAGGATCATCCATTCTTTCGGTGATGGTTTTGAGAGCGAGTGATTTACTCGTCTTGTGGGAAGGCAGTCCAAGCTCATACGTTTGAAGTGACCCAATGAGCTCTTGGATCTTAATTTCATCCAAATCCTTGCTTTCCTCTATGGCTGTGACTTTTGCTCGAAAGCTTTCCGGTAAGAACCTCAAAATTTTTCTCACCACCTTAGTATCTTCAATCTTCTCACCAAGATTGAGCTTCGCAATCACAATTTCATTAAGCTTCCCATAAAACGAATCAAAGTAGTCATCTCCCATCTTAAGCTCTTCGAATTTGGTGGTAAGCATTTGGAGCTTTGTGTCCTTAACCTTCTTTGTACCTTCATATGTAGTCTCCAAAATCTCCCAAGCTTCCTTGGCAACTGTCATGTGAGATATCCTGTGGAATTCATCTGGAGACACACCACAGAAAATAGCATTTAAGGCTTTACTATTAGCATTAGCCGCCGCAAGAGCTGCCTTATCCCAGGTGGATTTTGCAGCCTCCGGCCTGGTCCAACCGACTTCAACCACATCCCAAACGGTGTCATCAATAGAGCATAGAAATGCCCTCATTCTAACTTTCCAGAAGGCATAATTATTACCATCAAAAAATGGTGGAACATTAAGAGATTGAGACCTATCCATCTCAACAAGGGGTCAAGGATCACACTCAGGTATTAAAACCACAACAAGTGTACCCGCTCTGATACCAATTGAAAGTTCAATATGTGTATAAAACACCCTTGAACGTTTAGACCCCAAATTAAAAATTATCAATTCAAGCTTATAATCAAACAATTAATGTGCGGAACATAAACATAAGCCAATCACAGAATTGATAACTAATCTAAACCAAATATAAGCACATCCACAGCAGTAAATATAAGGCAAAGATAAAGGGAAGGAAGATGCAAACACACGAACAACACACGATGTGTTATCGAAGAGGAAACCGAAGTCCTCGGCGTAAAACCTCTCCGCCACCCTCCAAGCGATCAAATAATCCACTAAAGAATGTAGTTAGGATACATGAACAGCAGAAGACCCTCCAAGCCTAATCTAACCAAGTACCTAAACCCTCCAAGCTTCTTGCTCTAACGAGGTTACGCCGAACCTATTTCTTCTTTAGCTTCCCGGATTCCGCTACTAGACCATAGCATCAACCAATATATATTGGTTCCTTCCAAATTGCTTCCCTTAGCACCAAATGAACCTTCTCACAGACGTGGGTGTGGTGAGAAAAGGATTTGGTCAATGACCTCTCAAGGATGTATCAATGGAGAGGAAGAGAGTAGAGGAATTTGTAGAGACTCTAAGGTAAAGATTGTGGATGAGGCAATCTCGTTTTTCTCTAGGGTTTCTCTCACAAAATTCTCTCTGGAAGCTCTCTCGATTTAGTGGGTATAAGGGTCTATATATAATGGTGTGTGTTTGGAATACGAAGAGTCAGTTTTTGCCAAACAGGGCTGATTGGCGGCTTGACCTCGCGGCTCGTCCAAGTCGCGAAGTAACGGCCTGGCCAGCCTGGGACTTTTGTCCTGTAGTGCGACAGCTGGCGCGACCCTTCAGCTCCCCTGTGTGTATCTCATGTGCCTGCAGTTGGCGGCTTGCCAGTCGCGAGTCAGCCGCGAGTCCTAGCCGCGAATTTCTGCCTTCTTGCACATACTTAAGCTTTTCTTCACATCTTCTCACACACTACCCTTACAATAATCCCACCTAAATACAAGGTTACTAAGTGCTTAAATTACAAGCAAATTGGCACGGAATAAAGCCAACAAGATGGTTGATAAATTTCAACCTTACAACTAAAATTAAAAGTTTTAAATGGGGCATATAACACAAAATTAGACTCTAAATATGTGTGTGTGTGTGTGTGTATATATGACATTGTGAATTTTACAATTAAAATCGTGTTTTGCTTTAAGCAGGAGTGCAAAAAGATTGAAGCCTTTTGTTCGTTAAGGTATTGGAGACAACCTTTAGACGGGCTGCATTTGAACGAGAGTTATTCCAATTAGCATTAGATTGTCTTTAATTAGTTCATGGCATGATAAAGGGAATGTTAATGTTTTGTGGTCTTTTGATCTTTGTTTTTGTTGTTCTAATGCTTCTGTGGATGATTATTTTTGTTTCCATCTACGTCTTTTCAGAATTCTAATGCATTTCTGTTTTTATGAATGAAATTATTAGTTTTAACTTTAATTAGTTCAACTTGATTGCTTCTCTTTTTTCTTTTTTTAATTACTAAGATCACCAAAAGAAGGGGATCATAAGTAAAGAGCTTCATATCTAGAGAAAAATGGAGATGAAAAAGAGAAGATTTTACTATGAACAATTTATCTTAGTCGAAAGCCAAGTGATGATGTTACAGGAGAATGAAAATAGATAAATGTTGGAATACAAAGGTTTTTTTATGAGAAACGAAGGTAGTGGACAATAAAAATAGATAAATATTCTAATTCTCTTTTCAACTACTACGATGTCAAAAGGAATATCTTTGGTCGAGCTAATTGAGAGTTGAGACTCAAAAGCCGGCCTTGGCGGCCATACAAGTAATAGATCAAGGCATTAGAAGCATATAAAGGTGTTGCAAAGACAAGAACTTAGAAGTTTTCCAGAGACACCAAGCTATAAATTTAGATGATCATGCCCACAAGTCCGAAAGGTTCACAGATAAGAAAAAAAGAGTTTAAAATGTAATTTCAGTTTCATTCATAATCATGTGCATTCCAAGGCCCTTATGCGGGAAAAAATTACATATTGCAGCCGTGTATGTTTCATGAACCTATTGATTATCTGGTGTTCCTATTACTCTTGCTGAGTTCATGTCCACCTGTTGTATTAGTCAGTTTAATTAGTGAAATTCCAAGAAGAATGTGATGCCATATATGTTTACGTAAAGATACTGGCACCTATTCGAGAATTAAAACTTTCATACAGAAATAGCCAACCACGTTACTGACCACTGTTAGTGTTTATGGCTCACAGAAGGAGTTGCTCGAGTTTTCCCCATGTCATTTTATCACCTAAAATAAATTCTGTCTTGATTTCTGGTGAATCTTAGTGAAGATGCAGACTTGTGATTAGTGTTCATGCAATCAAATTTCTATACCTGTCTCTCACTGATATTTACTTTATTGATCCCACCAAGTGAACCATGGTTCTTCAAGGCAGAAGTACTGGACAATGCACACTTGCAAGCAATGTTTAAGGATGTAATTGTTTCAAGGCAGAAATGTGATGGTGGACATAGTATTAGTGCAATCAGTACAAATTGAGCTTCTGGCCCAATCTCTTGGGTGATAAAAAGATTGTCATTTGAAACAATGGAAACCGCTTTCTTTAAAAGGAGGGGCTATGTCCTAGATAGGGTTCATTCCTCTTCTCCTACCATGATTCCATGAAACACATAAAATCTCCCTGATTTTTGTTTTGTAAAGTTGTTATTTACAACTATGTATTTTGTTGGCTTTTATTCCGTGCCAAATTTGATTGTAATTATTATCAATCGTTTATACCCTATATATTTTGTGGGATTTGTTGTAAGGGTTGTGTGATAGAGAGAGAGTGTGAAGACTCAAGCATTTGGAGGTTGAAGAATTCTCACGGGTATGTCGCGACCTAGCTTCCCACGAAGTGAAACATGTGCCCTGCACATGCTGGAATGCGAAGAGTCAGGCCAGGTGGAGACAGCTGTGCCTCGCGAGTATCTCGCGGGTAAGGCCTTCCCGCGAGACACCCGCGAGGCAATCTGTTCTGCCAGCCTATACTGAATGACTCACACGTTCTGTACCTATCCTATATATACCCTCATTACCCACAAATGTTGAGGAATGCTTCAGAGAGAAAACCCTAGCCAAACACATTGAGAATTAGAGATTGTCATCCCCACCTTTCTCTATACACTTGCTTATGGTATTTCCTCAACTCTTCCCTCTCCATTTCCATACCATTGAGAGGTTGATAGCCCAAACACTTACCACACCCTTTGAGAGTGTTGTGTGACGTTTTGGTGCTGCTGGGAAGTATTGGAAGAAGCCTGGAATGGCAGATGCAACATGGAGCTTGTTGCGGGATCCGAAAAGCTAGACAAGACACGGTTCCGAGAAGCCTTGTTGGAGTAGGAGCTTGGAGGGCTTAGGTGCATCGGGTAGATTAGGCTTGGAGGGTCTCTTGCTAACCCATGTATCCCAACTGATTGTCTAGTGGATCGATTTCCGCTTGGAGGGCGGCGGAGAGGTTTT
Organism: Quercus aquifolioides; assembly: GCA_019022515.1. Taxonomy (NCBI): domain Eukaryota; kingdom Viridiplantae; phylum Streptophyta; class Magnoliopsida; order Fagales; family Fagaceae; genus Quercus; species Quercus aquifolioides. The sequence goes on along the minus strand of CM032325.1, from coordinate 23,030,971 downwards.
TCGCCGAGTTCTTCGGTTTCCTCTTCGAAAACACGTCTTGGTGTTTTCTATGTTTGCATCTTTCTTCCCTACTCTTTTATATTCCATTATACTGCTGAGTTGCTTAGTTTATGGATTAAAGTAGCTTTTTGTTCATCCGCTCGCATTTACACTATTCCGCACTTTGTATTAAGTTAGTGTAAAATCTATCGAGCCGTAACTTTAATTGGGGGGTCTAAATTGCTCTTGTGTTTTCAACACATTTTCGAGCTTTCAATTGGTATCAGAGCGGGTACACTCACTGTGGTTTAAATACCTGAGTGTGATCCTTGACCCTATTTGAGATGGACCGGTCTCAATTGCTCAATGTTCCACCATTTTTTGATGGGAACAATTATGCTTTCTGGAAAGTCAGAATGAGAGCATTTTTATGCTCTATAGAGGATACCGTGTGGGATGCGGTTAAGATAGGCTGGACTAAGCCGACGGATCCTAAGTCCACTTGGGATAAGGCAGCTCTCGCAGCAGCCAATGCTAATAGTAAAGCGTTAAATGCTATTTTTTGTGGTGTGTCTCCTGATGAATTCCACAGGATCTCTCATATGACGGTAGCCAAGGAAGCTTGGGAGATTTTGGAGACGACATATGAGGGTACGAAGAAAGTTAAGGACACAAAGCTTCAGATGCTTACCACCAAATTTGAAGAGCTCAAGATGGGGGATGATGAACCATTTGATTCATTCTATGGGAAGCTCAATGAAATTGTAATTGCTAAACTCAATCTTGGGGAGAAGATTGAAGATACTAAGGTGGTGAGAAAAATTTTGAGGTCCTTATCGGAGAGCTTTCGGGCAAAAGTCACAGCCATAGAGGAAAGCAAGGATTTGGATGAAATTAAGATCCAAGAGCTCATTGGATCACTTCAAACGTATGAGCTTGGACTACCTTCCCACAAGACGAGTAAATCGCTTGCTCTTAAACCATCACCGAAAGAATGGATGATCCTTCCGAAGAAGATGGAGTGAAGAAGGAAGTAGTATATCTTGCGAAAAACTTCCGAAAATTTCTGAAGATGAAGAACAGTGGAAAACCATTCAACAGAGGGAAATTTTCATCTTCAAGAGGTGATAGGAAAGAGTTCACGAGGAAAGAAGGGAAGGATTCTCAACCTTCTTCAGACATTGTGTGTTATGAGTGCAATGGCCATGGACATCTAAAGAAGGAGTGTCCAAATTTTCTGAGGGAAAAAGGCAAGGCTTATGCCACGACGCTCAGTGATTTAGAATCTTCTGATTCTGACTCGGAAGAGAGTTGTGACGGAGAGGGAAACTACTCCGCCTTCATGACCATCGCTCATGTGGAGTCATCGGATGATTTGGGTGTACTTGTGAAGGAGCTTGGTGAGCATTCTGATTCAGAGTCTATTGGGATTGTGGAAGAATCAGATGCTGAAGAGGAAGAAAATACAGCTACTCTTCAAGAAAATTACTCCTTACTACTTAAGAAGTCGGGAGAGTATTCCAGAGTAGCCAAGGCAGCTGTAAGGAAAATGAAGAAAGCTGCGGAAGATTACAGAAGTCTCTTGATCAGATATAAAGAGGCTAAGTGTGAGATTGAGACACGAAATGGCGAGCTGTTTGAAGCGTATACGAAGGTGAGATTTCTTGAGTAAGAGGTTGTGCAAGCTCATGCTAAGATGGAGAGAGTCTCCTCTCAGAAGTTAGAAGATGTTATATCATCTCAAAAACCTTCTTCAAACAAGTCCGGGTTGGGATACACTGGAGGAAGTTGCTCATCAGCCAAAGTCACCAAAGAGGTAAAGTTTGTAAAGGCAAACGAGACGGTTGTAGAAGAGCTCATGAGATCAGACCCAATTGTCAAAAGCTGAGATCAGACAACAATGCAAGCGCACCTCGGTCACGAGGAAGAAGAAATGACATGAGGTCTTGGGGTGGTGAGCAACCAAGAAGTCAAAATCGTGATCCCGGTATGACGAACATGATGAAAATGATCGGTGCCTTCACCAACTGCTTAAAGAGTTTCACCAGAAGGTTTGAAAGTCCAAACTCTCGTATCTAATCCGTCAAGGATATCACCCCAAACGCACGTGACGTGTGGGTGAAGAGGGGTACTCATGCATAAGCATGATAACATGTCCATGCATAAATTCTTCCAATGCTTAGGGACTTTTGCTGTTGCATCATATCATGCATTGCTTTCAGTTTACTGTTGTTATTTTATCTGTTTTGGTTTGTACCAGCTGTTTTCTTGTTGATCTTACTTTTCTTGTTCTGTTTTGGGTGTGTTCAAAAAATTCAAAAATCCATAAAAATTGAAAAATCTCAAAAGTTTGATCACTTGTTTTGTGTATGTCACATGTGAGTTTGGCCTAGTACCTTTGTACTTATGGCGTAGTGCATTTACGATCTTGGCTTGTCATGTATGCACTCATTTCTTTGTGGGAGAAATCTTGAACACTATGTGTGACTGTTGTAAATAGATCTTCAAGCTTGTCATGAATGATTGGTCAATAGTCTTGTTGGTCTTGATACTTGCATAAACTTGTGTTTATATCTCTTCCCACTTTATTTTTATGTTTTTGCAAAAAGAGCTCACCAAATGTAAATCTCCAAATGAAAAGAGATATTGAGCTGCAAAAGCATGTCGCACACACTAGTATTCGACTAGAAAAAAGGGAAAGCGACTCTTCTTAATGTGTTTTATATGGTGCTCAAAAAGCCAAAGGCTAATCATCAATGTTGAAATATCATAAATTTCAAGCACCAATCTCAAAATGAGATGTTTTTGTCCAAACAAAATAAATTGGACCAATTGTTATGCCTTATGCAGAAGCCAAATGAAAAGCTTCTAAGTTTTGTATTCAATGTGTGGGAGGTCATATATACTCATTTCTATAATGGAGATAGTCCACTTGATTTCATATCAGTTGTGTATGACTCGATTGAATTGATCATTGAAGCTTTGCTCTGGTCTATAGACTATTCCACATTTGATACTCACACACAACACACAAGACTTTGATTCAATCAATGCCTATCTCATTTGTGTGATTGTATATGTTCAAATGTGATGTGTATGCTCAAGAACTTGTTGATCAAACCCAAAAAGATTTTTGAGTGTTTTATTTGTTTTTGAAAGTGATTTTATACTTTCGTGTCTTTTGTTTTTGTTCAAAATGCATTTTTGTGTTTTTCTTCAAAAACTGGTTCAGGGATTGTTTCGCGAGAAGCTCGCGACTTAGAGCTTCCCGCGAAAAGGGCTTGAGGGAAATAATTTTTCATCATGTCACACAGAAACTCTCGCGACTGTATCGCGACTATCTCGCGACCAACAACTTCTCGCGAAATGCTGTTTGGCTAAAAATTGGATTTTTTCAAAATTCAGACAGAAGGTATCGCGACTATCTCGTGACTTCTTCGCGACTTAAAGCTTCTCGCGAAAGCTTTTGTGCTTTAGTGGCCATTTTCGCGGCTGTATCGCGACTGTATCGCTACTCTCTAACGCGCGAAAAACGCGTGTTTTCACTTTATATGTAGCAGATGTGACAGTTTCTCAAAAATTTCTCATTTCCCTCCCTCAACCTCTCTCAAACCCTTTTCAACCCAAATTCAATTTCTATCAAAACCCATCATTTTCAAGCATCTTTTCTGCATTGTCAACTTCAAGGTATGTCTTCTAAAGCATTTTCCTTCAAGTTTCTCTTAGTTTATGCAGAATTTTCGTTAGGGTTTCAAAAATTTGGGGATTTTCGAAAATTTGAATGTTTTTCTAAATTGGGTGAAAATTTTTCAAATTCTTTGATTGGGTTGTGTCCCATTTGATGTTTGTGCCTCTGTGTTGGCCCATTGTGGCATTTTGAAATGTATTTTGGGCATGATTTCACCATGTTCATGCATTGTTCATACTTAGAGTACATTTGAGCATGCTAAGTGTTTGACAAAATGTCCGAGTGACATTTCTGTGCCAATTGAAATCAAGTGATTTCGATCTATGGGTTTTCACTTGTTTGACCATGTTTCACTCAGTTTGGACTTTGGTCATATGTTTCATACTCTTTGCCCATGTTGAACACACCTAGGCACCCCTCATGCATCTGATGCTGCACTCTCATGCATAAACACACACACCCACACACATTAGCACATGCACACATATGCACACACATGCACAGTTACTTAGTTTCTTGCATTGTGTTTATGCATTCAGCATATTGTTTGGAGTTGATTATGTCCTGTTCTATGCAGTTTTACTTTTGTTTTGAACTAACTTGAATCTAATCAAGTTGTGTGTTGTGTGTTGTGTGTTGTGTGTTGTGTGTTGTGTGTTGTGCACATGTTTCCTGTTTTTTTTTTTTTTTTTTTTTGTGTTCTGTTGCACAGATGTCTCCATTCAAGACTTCAACTGTGAAAGGTGGCAGCAACAAAGGGAAAGAGCCGATCATTGATGTTGATGCCGATTCACCTAGACCAAAGAGAGCTCGTTTTTCAACGGGATTTTTTGATCCTAACTTGTTTAGGTCTTATGCTGCTTTTGAATCCTATAAGAACCTCTTTCAGGATGCTCCTTTGCTAGTTGAAAGGGGCGTTGATCAGCCATCACTCAGGGACACAAATATACCCATTTGGTTTGCCACGAAAGATTGGAACTATCTGCTTTCAACTTTCGAGGATACATACGAGAACATGGTTAAGGAATTCTATGCCAATGCCATTGTCGTCGGAGAAGAGATAAAATGTTGGGTTCGAGGAAACAATTTTTCTGTCGCACCAATGTACTTGGCGGAAATTCTACACATTAACCGGCCAATACTCCCCATACCGCCGGTATATGATGAGCTGAACCCAGATGAAGAGTATCTCAAACAGTCTTTAGGAGCCAATTTGGAATTCTCCTCCAATAAGAAGTCAATCAATGTGGCATCCCTTTCTCCCGAATTACGACTTCTCTCAATGATCATGTGTAGCAATCTCTATCCCTTGTCCAGCACCGGATATATGAATCTTGGTCGAGCATTGTTTTTGAATGATCTGATCACTGACGTAGAGATTGATGTGTGCTCTCATATTTTTCACATTTTGGCAAAAACAGTTGACCGGACTGCTTCAAGGAATTGTATTCCTTTCTGTGGCCTTATTTGAAGGATTTTGAAGCTCAAAGGTGTCCGTCCATTGGAGGATGAGCGTCCATATACAAGGCCAAGTCCAATTAACATTCGATCTCTCCATGCGAGTATGAGCCACACCAAGAAGAACACTAAGCAAGAAAGTCATGCACCGTCGGGAACCTCGAGCTCTGCAACTCGTACCTATGATGAACAGTTCAAAAATATCTCCGCTGCTCTTCAAGAGATGAGTACAAATATGTCCGGGATGGCGACTATCATGTACGCTCACCACAGACGTCTTAATTCACAGTTCACATCACTCCAAACTCAGTTGGACGAAATTCAACGGAAGCTAGAAGAGAATGACTAGCTATTCCATGACAAAAAGGGGGAGATGATGTCATTGATAGGGGGAGTATGGTGACCTATGATAGGGGGAGTATGGTGATAGGGGGAGAAGAAGCCACCAGTTCCTATGTTTGATGTTTTATGCTTACTGCTTATGTTTTAAACTAAGATACTCTGTCTTTATTTCAGTATAATTTCAATAGTTCTTTTGTGATGTTCTCTATGCTTTGTAGCATATCTTGTTTGTACCCATGGTGCTTTTATAAGCTTTTAGGGTTTGTTTAATTGCATGCTTGTAGGCTTTTATGGTTTGTGCCATGCATATGCAGTGCCTTACTTATACAGCCTTTATGCTTGTGTACCTGAAGTTTAATGTCATACATTTTACTTCGATACATCACTCATGTGCCCTTGTAGGATTGTTCCTAGATGCATATACGTGCTATGCATTGGTTGAGTGATAAACACTCTTGTGCCCTTGTAGGATTGTTCCTAGATGCAAATACTTCGTGTATTTCGCATTGGTTGAGTGTTGGATCTGCAAATGATACTCTTCAAATGAGCTTATCATCTTGCATGTCCAGATGTTCATTCCTTGTGTGAATGAGCATAGTGATCGCTTTTGTATAGTGATTGCTTGTTTGATCTTGCCATGATCTTGTGTTTCGATTTCATTTTGCTTGATCATGCTATTATTGCTCCATATGCTTTTCAAGTTTTTCTGCATACAATGATGTTATTGTGTTGTTGTGTTTCAGGAGATACTTGTTCATATGTTTCAAGAGCTTATCAGAATCTAGAATTAGGTGTGAGTGAGTTTTGCCTTTGTTCCCAAACTCACGTTTAAGTCTAGAGTCTGTTTTAGGGTTTTGTCACGGAATAGCCAAAGGGGGATATTGTAAAGTTGTTATTTACAACTATGTATTTTGTTGGCTTTTATTCCGTGCCAAATTTGATTGTAATTATTATCAATCGTTTATACCCTGTATATTTTGTGGGATTTGTTGTAAGGGTTGTGTGATAGAGAGAGAGAGTGTGAAGACTCAAGCATTTGGAGGTTGAAGAATTCTCGCGGGTATGTCGCGACCTAGCTTCCCGCGAAGTGAAACATGTGCCCTGCACATGCTGGAATGCGAATAGTCAGGCCAGGTGGAGACAGTTGTGTCTCACGAGTATCTCGCGGGTAAGGCTTTCCCGCGAGACACCCGCAAGGCAATCTGTTCTGCCAGCCTGTACTGAATGACTCACAGTTTCTGTACCTATCCTATATATACCCTCATTACCCACAAATGTTGAGGAATGCTTTAGAGAGAAAACCCTAGCCAAACACATTGAGAATTAGAGATTGTCATCCCCACCTTTCTCTATACACTTGCTTGTGGTATTTCCTCAACTCTTCCCTCTCCATTTCCATACCATTGAGAGGTTGATAGCCCAAACGCTTACCACACCCTTTGAGAGTGTTGTGTGACGTTTTGGTGCTGCTGGGAAGCATTGGAAGAAGCCTGGAATGGCAGATGCAACATGGAGCTTGTTACGGGATCCGGAGAGCTAGAAAAGACACGGTTCCGAGAAGCCTTGTTGGAGTAGGAGCTTGGAGGGCTTAGGTGCATCGGGTAGATTAGGCTTGGAGGGTCTCTTGCTAACCCATGTATCCCAACTGATTGTCTAGTGGATCAATTTCCGCTTGGAGGGCGGCGGAGAGGTTTTTCGCCGAGTTCTTCGGTTTCCTCTTCGAAAACACATCTTGGTGTTTTCTGTGTTTGCATCTTTCTTCCCTACTCTTTTATATTCCATTATACTGCTGAGTTGCTTAGTTTATGGATTAGAGTAGCTTTTTGTTCATCCATTCGCATTTACACTATTCCGCACTTTGTATTAAGTTAGTGTAAAATCTATCGAGCCGTAACTTTAATTGGGGGGTCTAAATTGCTCTTGTGTTTTCAACACATTTCCGAGCTTTCAATTGTTTAATACTATATCATTCAGATCAGAGTCTAAGCTTGTTTCCTACAACAAAAGACCTCCATTTCATATATCACCCTTCAAAGTGAACTCTGTAGAGTAAAACCTTAATGGAGGAATCAGATTATAACCCCTCCCATTTGGCTTATCATAAATGTCAAAGCTTTATATGTTCGTAAGCTCTAACTCAAATGGCACCTCCTCTCCATCTAAAAATTAAGAGGACACAGCGAGATTGTAGGTGTCACCAATCGGGTTCCTATGGAATTACCAATAATAAAAATTGTTAGAGATCTCAGGAAATTCTACCCATGGGGGATTTAATCCTGAGAAATGGGAATTCTAATAAATATGGGTTTAATTTTGAGATCTTGGGAATTCTAAATACTACGAATTGAATTCCAAAATCTTTGGAATTTTATCTATGATGGGTTTAACCATGAGCAGTAGAATTTTAAGCACTAGAGGTTTAATTATGAGATCTTTAGAATTCTAAGCACTAGGTGTTGAATTTAAAAATATTTTGGAATTCTTACAAGCGTTGAATCTCGAGAAATGATAATTCTACCCACTAGGTGTTTGATTTCGTGATATTGGGATTCTAAGGAAAAGTTTAATACAAAGAATTTGGAATTCCAAGAACTAAGGTAGAATTTCAATATCTTCGAAATCTAAACAAAGAGGGGTTTAATCCAGATAAATTGGAATTCTAAGCACTGGGGCTTCAATTCTGAGATCATGAGAATTCCAACCTTCAGTAGATTAATCTCAAGAAATGGGATTTCTAAGCTCTAGAGATTTAATTCAGATATCTTGGTAATTCTAAATCATAGGGATTGAACTGTGATATCTTTGGAATTCTAAGCATTTGTGATTTTGTTTCAAAATCTTCGGAATTACTAAGCTATAAGGACTGGATTTTGATATATTGGAATTCTAAGCAATAGGTGTTGAATAACTTGAATTCCGGAATATTTGAAATTCTTAGTATTAGGGATTGAATTCCAAGCTCTTTCAAATTCTAACAAAGGGGCATTTATTCCCTAGAAACACGAATCATAAGCACTTCAGGTTTAATTATGAGATTTTGGTAATTTTAGCCACACACTACAAAAAAAACGTCCAATATTCACATTTTAAAAACGTGACTATAGCTCTTAAAAACGTGGCTATAGGTCAATTCAGTCTATAGCCGCGTTTTTTATAGTAGCGTTTTTAGCCGTTGCCTAATACCTGTAATTACTAGGTCTGACAAGTCTATAGCTGCGTTTTTCCAAATGCGGCTATAAGACATATTTCCCTTTTTAAAATGCGGCTATAGGACATATTTTAACCGCGTTTTAAAAACATGGCTATAGGCCTTATTTCAGCCGTGTTTCTAAACACCGGCTATAGGGTGTACATTAACCGCATTTATTAAATGCGGCTCAAGATACTCAGCCTATATTCACATTTTAAAAATGCGGTTATTATTATTTTTTTTTTTAAAAAAATTGCTATAGCCACAATTTTTTTTATTTCCTGGGCAAATGGCAAATGCCTGTCTACAAACGCGGCTATAGGTTTTACAAACGCGGCTATATTCAACCTCTCTACGAAATCATCAACTTTTCAATATTTACCATTTCACCCAAAAAAAAAAAAACTACTCACTATTCAACAACAATAGGTTTCACAAAAAAACTACTCAACCTTTCAATATGTTTCACAATCAACTTGCAATATTAGTAGAAAATGAAATTATTTTCCTATGTACATAAAGTGTCTCATCTGCTTCAATAAAAGTAGTAATTTATTACAAATAGAATAAATTTAATTCGACATTCTCTTTACCGTAATAATGAGCAAGACAGAGTATTTGTTGCTGTTGTGCAACTATGTTAATCACTGGGCCAAAGTACTTGTAATCCTTTACAATAGACATCCAATCTTATGATACAAAACAAATTGTAGAAACAACAGTTAGCAAGTATTTACATACCCTTTTGATGAAATCATGTCCATTAGAATCAGTGTAGAATGTCTTATTGGTCTTCATTGTTGTTGTGATTTGAGTTGTGATTTCTTTCCCAATCCCATCATCAGCAAGTATAGGCCCTGAAAACTCGGAAATGTGTCGAAAACACAAGAGCTGTTTAGACCCCCAAATTAAAGTTACAGCTTGGTTGATTTTACACTAACTTAATACTAAGTGCGGAATAGTGTAAACACAAGCGTATAAGCAAGACAACTACTCTAATCCATATTTAAAGCAACACGGCAGTAAAAATGAAATGAACAAAAGTAGGGAAGAGAGATGCAAACACAGATAACACCAAGACGTGTTATCGAAGAGGAAACCGAAGAACTCGGCGAAAAACCTCTCCGCCGCCCTCTAAGCGGAAATCGATCCACTAGACAATTAGTTGGGATACATGGGTTAGCAAGAGACCCTCCAAGCCTAATCTACCCGATGTACCTAAGCCCTCCAAGCTCCTACTCCAACAAGGCTTCTCGGAACCGTGTCTTGTCTTAGTTCTCTGAATCCCGCAACAAGCTCCATGTTGCATCTGCCATCATCGGCTTCTTCCAATGCTTCCCAGTAGCACCAAAACGTCACTTGACACTCTCAAAGGGTGTGGTAAGTGTTTGGGCTATCAACCTCTCAATGGTATGGAAATGGAGAGGTAGGAGATGAGGAAATTCCCAAAACAAATGTGTAGAGGATTGTGGGTATAACAATCTCTAACTCTCAAGGTGTTTGGCTAGGGTTTTTCTCTCAAAGGCTCTCTTTTCAATTGTGGGTAATGTGGGTATAAATAGTGTGGGTACAGAAAGTGTGATTCAGACTGGACAGGCTGGCAGAACAGAATGTCTCGCGGGTGTCTCGCGGGAAGGTCTTACCCGCGAGATACTCACGAGACACAGCTGTCTCCACCTGGCCTGACTCTTCGCATTCCAGCATGTGCAGGGCACATGTATCACTTCGCGGGAAGCTAAGTTTTCACACAGCTGTCTCCACGTGAATTCTTCAATCTTCAAATGCTTGAGTCTTCACACACTCTCTCTCTAACACACAACTATTACAATGAAATCCCACAACAAATACAGGGTACAACAGATTGAATATAATTACAATCAAATTTGACAGGGAATATAAGCCAACAAAAACATATAGTTGTAAATAATAACTTTACAGGCCCAATCTACAATTCATGTAAATAAAGTAAACAAATAAAGCCTCAATTTGATTTCTCAAACATATAATAACCATGTTGTTTCAGAGGCCTTTTTGGTTAAATTATTGACCTAGCACTAGTAATATTTGGACCTCTACTAGCCGATTCTATTATGTCTTCTTTAGTGATACAGGGAGCACCTATATACATATCTTGGTTGTTTTGAAGGAGAGGGTTCATGCCGAGGCATTAGCTTAGAGAAAATAAGGATTCTCTTCTTGTGTGCTTTTGAGAAAGATAGCTCTTTGGGTGTATTTTGGGTTTAGACTTTGTGAGAGTCCTTTTGTGCCACCTTTGTAATCTCCTTATTTTATTAGTGAAACTTTCTTATTGACACTGCCCATGGGCATTGGCGTAAGGCCTAACCATGTAATTGTTTGTGTTCCCTGTGTGATTTCGTTTTCTATTTTTCTATTTCTATTTTGCATAAACGCTATCTCCACAAACCACAAAAGGGAGGAAAAGTAATCGCTTAAATAAATCAATATACAAGAGAAGTTAACTTACACTGAACTAAACTTCAGCATGCTCTTTTCCCTTGAATACTTTGGTAATTTGTCCACACAACCAGCAAAATATTATGGAAGTAGAAGGAGTGGGGGAGAGAGACAACAAATTCTTCCACAGCGTAAAGTTATCGTTCAAAAATAGATTCAGCAGGACATTAGAATATAACCGCCTCAAGATCTAATAGAACTATTTGATCTCATTGTTTCCTCTTTTAAAGCACTATCAATTTCATGAAGTGACACTAATAAATCTAAAAAAAGGATTTCAATAAGACTAATTGAAACCAACACATGTCATATTCCACAATTCCTCCACAATTCCTCCAATTATTTCAGAACTTATTAAAGGATGTAAGGCACTTAGTCTTTCCCAGGACTACCAATCAAATAGAATATTAGTACTCTGGAGCATATAACCAACTTCTAATTGGACATTGTTGAGATTAATAACAGATATGCTCAAATAGACATTAATTGCAAATTGTAGTGTACTCAATCCTCCTTATTAAGATAATAATATGCAAAGAAATGGGGTAGTTTTTGAGGTACAAATACAGGAACAGGAACTTCCACATGCCTCATGACAATGAAGTGAGCTACTCCTTCCATCATGTAAGGTTGAATTTATTCAATCATTTTGTTGGCTTTATTCCGTGCCAAATTTGCTTGCAATTCAGCATTTAGAAACCCTGTATTTAGGTGGGAATCATGTAAAGGTAGTGTGTGAGAGAGTGTGAAGAAAAGCTCAAGAGTGTGCACTCAAGAAGAGCCTCACGACTAGATCTCACGACTGGCAAGTCACTGAAATGGCACACGAGTGAAGCATGCAGAGGGAGCTGAAGGGTCACGGCAGCTATTGTACTACAGGACAAAACCTCCAGTTTGGCCAGGCAATTAGCTCATGACTCAAACTCGCGACTTATTCCAGTCGCGAGCTCGAGTCGCCAGAATGCCCCTGTTTGGTTGTAACTAACTCTTCGCATTCCTCATACACCCTACTATAAATACCCTTATACCCATGAAATGTAGAGAGCTTCCAGAGAGAATTTTAAGAGAGAAACCCTAGAGAAAAACAAGATTGACTCATCCACAATCTTCATCCTTTGATTCTCCAAATTCCTCTACTTACCCTCTCCATTGACATATCCTTGAGAGGTACATTAGCCAAATCCTTATCTCACCCCACTCATATATGTGAGAAGGTTTTTTGGTGCTTGGGAAGCAGTTCAGAAGGGACCAATTCATTTTGGTTGATGCAATGGGCGATTGCGAGATCCGGTAAGCTAGAGAAGACAAGGTTCAGCGTAACCCTGTTAGAGCAAGAAACTTAAAGGGCTTAGGTGCACTGGATAGATTAGGCTTGGAGAGTCTTCTGCTATTAATGTATCCCAACTTAATTCTCTAGTGGATTATTGACCGCTTGGAGGGCGGTGAAGAGGTTTTTCGCCGAAGACTTCGGTTTCCTCTTCGATAACACATCGCTATGTTATCTTTGTGTTTGCATCTCTCTTCTCTTAATCTTTGCCTTTTAATTACTGCTGTGGTTGTGATTAATTTCGGTTTAAATTGTTTTACCAATTCTGTTTTAGCTTATTTTCATATTCCGCACATACATTGTTTGATTATAAGCTTGTGTTGTTAATTTGTGAATTGGGGGTCTAAACGTTCATAGGTGTTTTACACACTATTTGAACTTTCACATCACAACTACATCTTGCAAATCTGGCACATCCTTCTTGAAGGAACTACTATGAATATATTCCTTGGTACTTGGCATATGGTAGATGATGTCTAAGTCACCCACAATGAACTTTGCTGGTACTTTGATTTGTAATCCATTCCATGGTGTTGTGAGCTCCTAGTTTCTGCAAAATAAAGAGAAGTCATGCTTTAATGTCTCAAGCAAATAGATTCTCTCATATTGGCTAATCCCAAACTAAAAACTATTGCAGTGGAAGTTTTAATTTTGTGCTAAGTATTGCTTAAGAATGTGTTAGTGGTCTACTGCTTTATAATAGCCATGTACTAGCTAATACAAACAATACTGTTAGGACATATGTATTTTCACTTGTTAAGAACATATGTCACTTATTGATGTAAATTGGCTAATCCTTTGACAAAACACACTCTACTTGTAATTGGGTAGTTCTAGGTGTTTAATACTTCAAGAAACAAGGTTTCAAGATCAAGTGTTGAAGTCATCAAGTCTGTCCAAGAAAAACAAGCTGAAGTGCAAATTCATTAAATCTCGACACCTGCTCGATAGCTCCTCAACACCTGCTATCTGTCGAGAATTATAAAATCAGATTTTCTGATCTGATTTCCTTGGGATCCGTGAATATGCTTTTCGGTCTTCTTTTCTTCTAACCCTAAACATATAAAAGAATTGTTTTAAGAGCCGTCAAATTGTACACAAGTTGCAAAAACATTGAGCAATCTCTATTCAAGCAAATTGTGATCAAAGACGAAGTTCTTGACCTAGTTCATCTTCTTTGAAGAAATTGTTGTGTATTTGCACCAAAGGGTTTTGTGACCAAGCATCTTCCTGATCTTCATCGTGTAGGATGAACTGAAGAACTTTGCAGCCAACCTCTCCCTCTTAGTTGGTGTTTGAAGTCGCGTACTGGGATCCGCGCATTGGTTAGTCACGTACTTGGGAGCCGTGCATCAAAGGTGGAAACTGTCACTACAGATCAAGTCCAATTGGGTATTGGGGTAAGGGTTCAACTGTAAGTTGGTAAGGTACTTGGGATTCCTTTACTTGTAACCGCTTGATTTGATAATAGTGGAGTTTCGGGAGTGGTGACCTAAAAATCACCCAATGGGGTTTTTGCCGTTAGGATTTTCCCCATTCGTAAACAAATCACCGTGTTGTTTATTTTCCGCTGCTTATTTAGTTTATTGGTGATTTGTTTGTGCTTCCACGCGTTTGCATGATTAATTGATTAATTAACAACTTGGCTAATTAATTAATTGGTTAAATCACAAGGGGTCATTCAGATTGTGGCCTTTCAAGTGGTATCAGAACGGGCACACTCTGATTAGGTTTAATCTTTGCTTTGTTGATCCATTGACCCCTGTTGTCATGGCTATAACCGGCTTGAAGAGATCTTTGTTTTCAAATACATATTGTTTTTCTAATCACTATTTGTTTGAGTGTCTCAGAAAATACAAGTCTAAAAGTTATTTGAATTCTTTTATAATGACTATTGGAAAAGATCTCAGTTTGGCTAAGAAGAAACTAGACTGTCTCAGAATGAAAATGTGCAAAGGAGTTCGTCTGAGAAGAGTGAAAGTTAAAGGCTTAGCTCATAAAAGGTAGTTGAGTGAAAGAACCATTCCCTCTGATTTGTCATCTAAGCATGAAGTGTGTTTCATGATGAAGTCTGCATTCAAAGTGATGGATACATGTCTATGGTATCTTGACAGTGGTTGCCTTGACACATGACTGGAGACCGATCTCTCTTCAAGATCTTTGAACCTAAGAAAGGTGGTAATGTGACTTTTGGTGATGGAAGCAAGTCACAAATTAAAGGGAAAGGAATCATATCTCTACCAGGAATGCCAGACATAACAAATGTTCTTTATGTAGAAGGTCTAAGGGTGAACTTGTTAAGCATAAGTTAGATATGTGATCAAGACTTCATGGTGCTATTCTCAAAGGGAAAGTGTCTTGTCATGGATGAGTCTGGAAAGAAGCTCATTAGAGGGGTTCGCACTTTGGACAACTGTTATGGATTGGTTCCTGATGCTGATATAGTGTGTAATATCATTCGTTTACCTAATGAAGATCTATGGCATCAACGAATGGGACATGCTAGTTACAAGCATCTATCCATTGTATCTAAGCATGAATCAGTCTTGGGGATACCAAAGCTTAGTAGAATGAGCAATGTGGTGTGTGGACCATGTCAGCTTGGGAAACAGACGAAAGCTAAGCATTCAGGCACTCAGACATCAGCTACCTCCAGACCATTGGAGCTTTTGCATTTAGATCTTATGGGTCCAACCAGAACCGAGTCTCTTGGTGGTAAGAGATACATCATGGTTGTGGTAGACGACTTCACTAGATACACTTGGGTCATTTTACTATGATCCAAGTCTGATGCTCCTAAGCACATTGAGGCTTTGTGCACAAGACTGCAGAATGAAAAGAGCTTAAAGATTGATCGAATTCGAAGTAACCATGGTAAAGAATTCGAGAACTCATACATGGAGTCTTTCTGCATAAGATCAGGTATATCACAAGAATTCTCTGCTCCTATTACGCCTCAACAGAATGGTGTGGTAGAAAGAAAGAATAGGGTTATTCAAGAGATGGCCAGAGCCATGTTGCATAACAAAGATGTGGCTCGAAACTTATGGGGAGAAGCTGTAAACACTGCATGTCATACAGTTAATAGGGTGTACTTTAGACCTGGTACCAAAAAGACTCCCTATGAGTTATGGAAAGGAAGAAAGCCAAATGTGAAGTATTTCAGGATCTTTGGAAGTACTTGCTTCATTCTTAAAGATAGAGAGAATGTGGGAAAGTTTGACTCTCGAAGCGATGAAGGCATATTTCTGGGATACTCGTCTACAAGCAAGGTTTATCGGGTATACAACAAGAGAACTATGAAGGTAATGGAAATAGTAAATGTCGTCATTGATGAGTCTTCAGATTCCAGTTCTGAGAAAGGCATTGAGGAACTCTCTAAAGAAATTCTTCCTCCTGAGCCTAGGGAAGTTCAAGATATTGTTAAACTAGAACCTGTGTCTCCAAGTACTCCTAGTATTGTGGAAGACTCTGCAGATGCTCCTACTTCACCAGATTCTGAGTCTCATGAAGAAAAAGGACCTTCCTCTAGAATCAAATTAAATCATCCTCCGGAAGTTATTGTTGGGAAACATGAATGAACTCACATTAAGGAAACGTACAGTTGATAAATGTGTTGCTAACTTTGTGTCTTATTCTTGCTACTTGTCACAGGTTGAACCCAAGAAAGTTGAGGAAGCACTACAAGATGAAAGTTGGGTCGAAGCAATGCATGATGAACTACTTCAGTTTCAGAGGAATGATGTTTGGACTCTAGTACCTAGACCAGAAGGTGAGCACATCATCGATACCAAGTGGATATTCCGCAATAAGACTGATGAAGAAGGCAATGTGATTCGCAACAAGGCTCGACTTGTGGCTCAAGGATACTCGCAAATGGAAGGAGTAGACTATGATGAAACATTTGCCCCAGTTGCCCGAATGGAGTCAATCAGAATTCTCCTTGCCCTAGCATGTCAGCTGAACTTCAAACTTTATCAGATGGATGTAAAGACTGCCTTCTTAAATGGGTTACTCAAAGAGGATGTCTATGTGGCTCAACCAAAAGGATTCATTGATCCACACTTTTCGGATCATGTGCTGTACCTTAAAAAGACACTTTATGGGTTGAAGCAAGCTCCTAGAGCCTGGTATGATAGACTCACACAATATCTGGTGTCACATGGGTTCACTAGAGGAAAGGTTGATCAAACTCTCTTCATCAAAAAGGAAGATGGTGAGTTGATAGTTGCTCAAGTCTATGTTGATGATATCATCTTTGGGTCGACTAAGGATGAACTTGCTCATGGCTTCTCAAAACTCATGCAAGCCGAGTTCAAGATGAGCATGATTGGAGAGCTGACTCACTTCCTAGGATTGCAGATTCGCTAACAAGATTCAGGTATATTCCTTTCTCAATCTAAATATGCTAAGAATCTTGTGAAAAAGTGTGGTTTGGAATCTGCTAGTTCTGTTAGAACCCCTATGAGCCCAAATGTTAAACTCACTGTAGACTTGTTAGGTAAGAGTGTTAATCCTTCTCTTTATAGAAGCATGATAGGTAGTCTTCTTTACCTTACTGCTAGTAGACCTGACATTAGTTACAGTGTTGGAGTGTGTGCTAGATATCAGACTAATCCCAAAGAATCCCACATGACTGCTTTAAAAAGAATTATAAAGTATGTCAAAGCCACTGCTGAGTTCGGTGTGTGGTATAGCAAGGACACTAATGGTGTCTTAGTTGGGTACTCTGATGCTGATTGGGCTGGCAATGCCGATGATAGAAAGAGTACTTCGGGGGGTTGTTTTTATGTGGGTAACAATCTTGTCTCTTGGATGAGCAAAAAGCAGAACTCCATCTCTTTATCCACTGTAGAAGCTGAGTACATCGCTGCCGGTAACTGCTGCACCCAACTCCTCTGGATGCAAAAACTCTTTCACGATTATGGTATTTGTCAAGAGCATCTCACTATTTACTGTGACAATACCAGTGCCATCAATATCTCTAAGAACCCGGTTCAGCATTCTCGAACCAAACACATAGAGATTCGACATCACTTCATTAGGGAGCTTGTCGAAGATGGTACTCTCACTCTTGAGTTTATCCACACTGATGATCAGAAGGCTGACTTGTTCACCAAACCTCTTGACAGCAAACATTTTGAATTCCTTCGTCAAAACATTGGTGTCATCTCCATGGATTGATCCCCCTCTCTTGTTCCTCTTCCTCATGCATTTGCATCTAGTTTTATGCTTTGCTTTATTTAACATGTTTTTGTGTGTTCACTTTCAGTTTTGTTTATTTTGTTTTTAATATAAAAAAAAAAATCAGAAAAATACAAAAACAGTGTGTGTTTTGTGTACTTTGGTACTTGTGTACTTTGGGATGGCCAATGAAACAGAGTTTTCTAAACTTTGTATCTCTTGTAGCTTAGATGAGCATCTCTATGCACAACTAAGCAAGTGAGCTTTGTGGCTCTTGTTTGTGATGAGTAAGATTAAATTATCTCTTGAACTTAACACTCATATCACTCTTTTTGACGGGTAGGACTAGAAAATCCTAAGAGAAAGGCATAAATAACCATCTCACCACTGTTGCCTGCCAATCATAATAAGACACCTGTATGCTTCAGCATAGCAAAAGTGCAGTATCAAAGACACCCGTATGCTTCGGCATAGCAAAAGTGCAGTGTCAGGTGCTTAACATCTTGGGTATTTCTTTTCTCTTTTTATGCCCATGCATGATATGCTTAAAAGAAAATATGCAAAGAAAGCAAAAAGCAAAAAGATTAAAAATACTTTAAATATGGTTGCAAGCGTGTATTCTAGGAGATGTGGGAGTTATAGGATGTACCTCGAAGGTGATAGTCCCCTTCAAACAGTTATGATTGTGTGTGAGTTAAAGTTATTTTCTCATATCTCAGATTGTCATAACATGTATACACATATGCAATCTTGCGATGTTTGTCACACACAACACGCAATATTCTTTGCTACTTTTGATACATGTACAGGTACAATGTGATTTGGCCATCACAAAGGTTTTACATGGGCTAATGTATGCTCACTAAACTGTCTTGACTTGTTTTTGAAAAATAAAATTGGTTAGACTTGTTTAGTGTGTGTGTGTGTTTTTGAGGATCCATGTGCTTAAATTTTTGTTGAGAGATGTTTTTAAAAGCTTTATATGTTGATTGGATCAATTGTTGAGGTGTATGTTGGATTGCATTCATGTCTGTGTTTTTCACTTCTCGAAAAACTGCTTTTAACTGCTGGGTCGACACCTCCTCGACACCTCCTCGATACCTTGTTATCTATCGAGCTTCTCAAGCCTTTTCTTATCGCAATCTCGACACCTGTCTCGACACCTGGTGGATCGATCGAGAAAGTTCCTGTCTCCTCGATACCTTCTCGATCGATCGAGCTTCTGTTCTTTGAAATTGGTTCTTGTACCTCGACACCTCTCGACACCTACAGCTGTCGACGGCCTTTTCCTCGACACCCACCTCGATAGCTTCCTCGATACCTCAGCTGTCGAGAATTACTGAGGTGCCTATTTAAGCCTCAGTCGCGATTCAGATCTCATTTCACTCGATCTCTCTCGATCTGTCCGTGGCGGTTCCTCTCCCAAACGTCTATTTCTCACTCAAATCTTCACCCCACTTGATTTTCGACCCTTCCTTGCCTCTAATCACTTGGTAAGATCTCATTTTCTTTCCTTTTTCATGCATTTCATGTTTTGAAGCTTAGGTTTTGGGGGTTTTTGAAAATTTTTGGGGTTTTTCAAAATTAATGAGTTTTTCTTGAAATTTTGGGTTGGGTTTTCACTTAAATGTGTTCAAAATGTCATACATTGCATTTCATGTGCATTAGAATGATATTTACATGCATTTAGATGTGTGCTCTATGTTTGTGTGCTGGTAGGATTGGATTGGGCTGAGCCCATGATGCTTTTTAATTTGCATGTCACATGTTCATGCATTCCCATGCATACGTACTTATTGATCAATATATTTGATATATGTGAACTGTTTTGGGACTTTTCTGATTGTCTCCTTCTCTATCTCTTTCTCATTCTGTTTACGTCAGTAATGTCTATGGCACCCAAACGTAAATCCACTCCGGCTCGGAACCCTCTGCGTTCTGGAGCATCCTCTTCTTCTGATTCTGCTCCTCTTAATCTTCGGTTCCGTGATGGAGATGCCCACAAGGCATTTTCGGAGAACTTTTCTAGACGAGGTGTTCATTCAGAACGCCAAGTCATTTTGGCAGACTTCACCGACACTGACCTTCCCTCTGTCATTCACAGTAAGGGATGGGAGTCACTGTGTGACGTCCCGGTCACCTGTCCTCTCGTGCTAATTCAGGAGTTTTACTCCAACATGCATGGGATAGATCGTTCAGTACCTCTCTTTTTCACTCGCGTTTGAGGTACGCGCATCCCTGTCACACCGCAGCTAGTTGTGGATGTGCTTAGGGTTCCTAGGATAGATTTTCCTGACGTGAGCGTTTGAGGACTGTGTCCAAAGAAGAGCGTATTTCTGCTTTTTGTCAGCGCCCAGCTGATTGGGGTGAGCATCAGTACACATCATGTAGACCTTTTGCTAAAGGTCCTAGATTTCTAAACATAGTGATGACTTTTGTACTCCATCTACTCTCTCACTACAACTCCATCACAGAGCCTCGTGCTCGATTTTTGTTATCCCTTCTAGAGCATCTTACTATAGATTTTCCTTCTCATTTTATCCTTTCTATCATAGATGTTCATCTAGATTCGGCGTCCCGTGATAAGCTCATCTTTCCTTCCGCTATCACGAGGATCTTACGCCATTTTTCTATCCCTTTTCCTGTGTCCGACCACTTCACACACATCTGTGCCATAGATGCCGCTACCGTAAAATGTAGTGAGGCTCAGTTTAGGTCGAGACAGACGGATTCCACTCCTCCCTCCCGTTCAGCTCCATCCAGATCAGCTCCATCTACATCTGCTCCTTCTTCCTCTACGGGCGATGTATCTCTTGGAGACATCATGGCGCAGCTGCAACACATGGATACTCGCCTCGATACACTCTCCTCTGAGTTGTATCAGGTGAATGTTCGTGTTGGTCGTATTGCACGACGGCAGGCAACCATGGGTGGTTTTGCTCCTGAGGCTACTCCTTCACCACCTTCTCCAGCAGCTTCAGACTCTGAGAATGATGATGATGATGGTGATGACGATGACGCTTCGGATGATGATGATGGAGATGCTAGCTCTACTAATGAGATGTCTACATGACACTCTACCCTTTGTCACTCATGACAAAAAGGGGAAGTAGTTTTGGGTTATAAGAGTAGTCATCTTAGGGGGAGAGTTAGTATAGGACATTTTTGATAGGGGGAGTGTTGATATTTTGAGGGATGTAGTGAGGTTTTGATGTATCTTTTCTTTTCTATTCTTTATAGATACATTGATCTTGTATATGAGGTCTTGTGACCAGTTTTACATACATTGTACTTATTTTCTCTATATGTGGATGTATGTTTCTTTCACCTCTCTCTTCATGTGTTGTTTCTTCTCTATCTTTATACACATGTTCATTATACTTGTATGCAATCTATTATTTCTGTTTCACACAAGATGCCTTGATGAGTTTTGCTTAAAATGTTTCAAAAATACAGGTTGTCAAAGTCTACTTGCCATAAACTCTCTTTTTGCAAAGTTTTCAAGAGTTTGTGTTAGGATAGATTTTATTGTATTCAACAAGTGAATATAAGTTGAGTGATTTATAACTTCTCTCATATGTTCATTTGTTTGTTGTGGTTTTGTCACGGATTGCCAAAGGGGGAGATTGTTAGGACATATGTGTTTTCACTTGTTAAGAACATATGTCACTTATTGATGTAAATTGGCTAATTCTTTGACAAAACACACTCTACTTGTAATTGGGTAGTTCTAGGTGTTTTTAATACTTCAAGAAACAAGGTTTCAAGATCAAGTGTTGAAGTCATCAAGTCTATCCAAGAAAAACAAGCTGAAGTGCAAATTCATTAAATCTCGACACCTGCTCGATAGCTCCTCGACACCTACTATCTGTCGAGAATTATAAAATCAGATTTTCTAATCTGATTTCCTTGGGATCCGTGAATATGCTTTTGGGTCTTCTTTTCTTCTAACCCTAAACATATAAAATGATTGTTTTAAGAGCTGTCAAATTGTACACAAGTTGTAAAAGCATTGAGCAATCTCTGTTCAAGCAAATTATGATCAAAGACGAAGTTCTTGACCTAGTTCATCTTCTCTGAAGAAATTGCTGTGTATTTGCACCAAAGGGTTTTGTGACCAAGCATCTTCCTGATCTTCATCGTGTAGGATGAACTGAAGAACTTTGCAGCCAACCTCTCCCTCTTAGTTGGTGTTTGAAGTCGCGTACTGGGATCCGCGCATTGGTTAGTCACGTACTTGGGAGCCATGCATCAAAGGTGGGAACTGTTGCTACAGATCAAGTCCAATTGGGTATTGGGGTAAAGGTTCAACTATAGGTTGGTAAGGTACTTAGGATTCCTTTACTTGTAACCGCTTGATTTGATAATAGTGAAGTTTCAGGAGTGGTGACCTAAAAATCACCCGGTAGGGTTTTTGCCGTTAGGGTTTTCCCCATTCGTAAACAAATCACCGTGTTGTTTATTTTCCGTTGCTTATTTAGTTTATTGGTGATTTGTTTGTGCTTCTACGCGTTTGCATGATTAATTGATTAATTAACAACTTGGCTAATTAATTAATTGGTTAAATCACAAGGGGTCATTCAGATTGTGGCCTTTGAAATACTTGTTTGAAAGTCAATAAAAAGAAGCATGAAACCTACAGGTCAATAGCTCAATAGTAGTTCAATCCTCCAATGAAGCCTTTCTGTTTGAATTTGCTCACGTAATAATTAATATCTTCTTCTGAAAACCATGAGAGCAAGGTATCTGGAGTTTTCAATCCTCTAAATCCTACTTCTTTGGGTTGAACACAAGCTCTGGACCAAAAGCTGAAAACAACTTCTTCATTAGAATTGCAGTATCCTACAAGCAAAATCCTTTTCAGCTTCTCCAGGTTCCTACAGTAGAGTTTAGCAATTTCATGGGAAGATGAAGAACAATAATAAGAAAACTATGGACTATTAACACAAACAAAACTTGAACACCATGGCAATGGACAAGTGTACTTCTACTCTTAATATGCTCCAAAGAGAGTAAACTTTCACAAAGTTAGGAGAAGGTTTACAATTATTAATCACCATCCATTAAGTTTGACAAATATTGAGCTTTACCAAAGAAAATTTAAGAGACAAATACTAGGTTTGGATTCAAATTTATGATTTAAAATTAAGTGAAGTATAATTGTCTCTATGTTAATGTAACAGTGTTCAAATCTGTTCATGAATCTTATCAAATAATAATAAAAATGAACTTTGTCATATTCATTCAAGTCTTTTAAACTAAAAACTAAAATCCAATTTCTTAATATTCAAATAATTGAGTGTTACAAAATTACCTGAAACCTGCAAAAGTAATAATCATCACCTAATAAAGCTCTCAAGGAATCCACAGGCTTCATCATTGGGTTAATGCATAAATATGGCACGCTCAAGTTGACCAATGCTTTGACCTAGTCTGGCTTGAACATGCAAAAGTACCAGGCCATCATAGCTCCCTAGTCATGGCCGACCAAGAAGACTTGGTCTATACCCAGATGATCAAGAAGGCCAACAAGGTCACCGACAATGTGGAAAGAGGTGTAGGAGGCGGTGGAGGGCAGCGCGTCAATGTCACCAAAGCCACAGAGGTCAGGGGCTATGCAATGGTAGCCATGGGAGGATAGGGAGAGAAGCTGGTTGTGCCATGAGTACCAGAACTCAAGGAAGCCATGGAGGAGGAGGATCATTAGGCCTGTCCCTATTAACGCTATGTGCATGTTGATGCCATTGGTGGCCACTGTTGTGTGCTCTATCTTCTCCATCTTTGATATCTCTCTTTCACTTGCTTGTTCTATTTTGTGGAACTAGAGTAGTGGTGTGGATTAATTTGCTTTCATTACTAATAATAACATTGCCAGCCTGTACTATATCAAAAAACAAAAACAAAAAATAAGTTTGTATATTATGCCTTATTGCTTATTTTTTTTTCTTATTTTTTCCTTATCGTTGATGTGTCAAATTCTTATTGGTTGTAAAATGGTTTGTGACTTTAATATTTTCTTTTTATTTAATTTTTGCATTTTATTTTATTTAAAGTACTTTCAAGAGAAAATTATCAGCAAAAACTAGATAAGTTATTTCCTAATAAACATGTGTCTATAAAATTCCAAAGGAAAAATATTTTCATACACTCATTTTACAATGTCTACCATTGATGTCTTGGTATATGGTAGGTCACGGGTGAAAATTTCTGAGTGACTCAATTCTATATCATTCAGTCCAAAAGAATTGAGGTAAGGAAAAAATTTATTTTATGATTCGGGATTCAACAGAAGGAAACATAACATAGGAAAGTATGTAGACTTAAACTTTTAATGAGAAATTGAGCATTACCTTCTTCTAGATCATTTTCCTTTTTAAAGATAGAATCCTCCCAATGTTTCCGTTGACTTATCTACATCATTAAAACATATTATAGAAAAATTGATTCTAAGGTTAAAGAATAAATTTTTTTGGTTATAATTAAAAATAATAATAATAATTATAAGAATAGGGACATCTAACCTTTGCTCCTCTGAAAAAAATGTTTAGCGCACAGAAAGTCACATGCACAACAACTAACAAAAAGATAAATATGTGAAGATGATGCCATGCAGTAAGAGATAACAATGGGACCTTTCCCTGAAAAAATGATGTAAAGAAAGCAAAAACTAATTAGTTAACAAATTAGATTTTGATTTCATTCCTTGAGCATTCTTTGAAGACCTTAATAACTTTATATGATGCTGAGTTCAGTTATGCATGCTTATAAGTTATAACCCACAAAGGTCTCAACCGGAAAAAAAAAATTACATAATTTTGTCTACACTAGAAGATGTTGATCTATTCAATTTCAAACAGTGAAGAGTAAAAATATTTTGCTTGTATTAACAATTTAACATTAGTTGACAATTTTGTAATATGTGCTTCCTACCAGTAAGATTTAGCTATTGCAGAAATTTGAACAAGAGTCTATAATACACAAAGACAATTAAAAAGATGGAAAAAGGAGGAGAAGAAAAGAACAGAAAAATAAAGAAACAGCTAACAATAAGAAATAGTAATTAATGTCCTATAGCCTCAAAGGGGCATGTATACTCTGCAATTCTTTTTCACTGCTTTGGAGAGAACTCTGCTATTAACAATCACCTCAGGTCATATTACTCTAAGGCTATCTGGTGTATCATATAAGGGTACTGGAGATATAACTAGCAATTGCAAGAATTAGTTGAAAAAATAAGCACTCCAAAGATTAAACGACCAATTTTTTAGAAAAATCTTTTTGGCTCTTTGGAACACCAAAAAACTCTTCAATAAGAATATACGGGATGCTTCATCTAAGGTTATTTAGAATTTACTCTGAAAATGCACCCTGGCTAGTAAGAGTTTGTGATGTCAATTCCAAAATAATCAGTCAAATATATCTTCTTGAAGCTTTATCCATGACTAGAACCTCAATATTTTCTAAAAGTTTAATGATTTATTTAAGTTAAGGAGTTGTATCCTTGCTGTTACATTGGCAATGCTTATCAGAAGAAATTTGGTGCTTCATCAAGTAAGAAAGACTCTTATATATAGAAGCTAAGTTCAATTTACTTATGTGCAGTTGTATCTTTCTATTATACAGGAAAAAGAAGGTAATTCAGGACATCAAATATATGTGTTTCTTTTGGGGGGGGGGGGGGGGGGGGGGGGGGGGGGGAGTAAGTAACGCACACACAATTACAGACAACAGAGAGAGAGAGAGAGAGAGTTACTTGAGAGTTAATGTAATTCAATGACACATTATGTGCAAACTACAATATGGGTTCACCAGCAATGCAAAAAGAAAACAATACAGTAAGCTAATATTCGAGAGTTTCATTTATAAGATCACATAATGCATGGACATATCAAATAAAGAAAAGAAAATTATTAAGACTGCAAGTTTGTACCTATGGATTTTGAGCATATCAACCAAACAATTGAAATATTAACTTGCTGAATTTACGATAACATCAATCCTTGTTCATCAAATTAAACATTAGCTAAAGGGCATTGATGTCAAAGAAACATAAATTTGAGGAGTGCTCCCAATCACATAATCAATTGGTCTCAATAATTCATAGAAACAAAAGTTTTATTATATCAATTTCGTCCATGTTTTTCGACAACTAAAACATACAAGTCAAAATTTCCTAATTATTAGTGTCCCTCTTCCAACAGAAAGAACCTTCACATAGCAAAAATAGAAAATTTTAATTGTATCCTATTTTGGTTTTTAAGAGGCACCCAAAATCACACTCTTTCATCAAATTATTCCTAATAACTTATACTTCTGTTTTCTCAACTTCCAAAAAAAAACCCAAAAAAGAAATCTTCATTAAACAACAAGAATTGCACAACAACCCAATAACACAACATAGTGAATGAAAACAAAACAAAAAGTGAAAGCAGAACAAAAGGGCAAAAGGGTTTGTTTTTACAAAACACTATGAGTTCAAAGAGGGTGTTTTGGTTGACCTTGATGAACTCGACGTCTCACGTTCAGGGTCGGCGACCTTGACATGCTTCTTGTAGTACTCGACGACGTGGATCGGAGCTCCGTGGCGTGGAAAGGAGCTTAGCGGTAGGGATCGGAGCTCCGCGGCGTGGATCGGAGAGCGAAGATTGTCAAGGCATGAAGAGATCGGAGTGTGACTAAGAGAGATAGGAGATGTCATGTGTTTTGGTGACTAAGAGAAATTGAGAGTGAGAGATTGGAGAGTGAGAGTGAGATATTGGAGAGTGAGAGTGAGAGTTGTAGCGTGTTTGATGATGGTTTTAAAAACCGGACTGAAGACAAAACCATTTTTGCCACCAATTTCTGGTTTTGACCGGTTTTCACCAATTTTGACCTGTTTAACCCCCGTTTTACGCATTTTTACCGAACCAGACTGGCCTCTAGTTCCCAGTTCAACTAGTCGGACCGGCCAGTTCGATCCAGTTTTTAAAACATAGGTTTGATCATGAACAAAAAAACTAATCAGTTTTTTGTGTTTATATTTATACTAAGGCTATAGCAGCGGTTTTGAACCGCAGTTATAGCCGAATTCTTTTTTTTTTTTTTTTGGGTCAGGCCTATAGCCATGTTTTAATACACGACTATAGGAAAGCTAAAGCCATGGTTTATAAACGCAACCATAGGACTTAACCAAAACTCACGACTACAAATACCTATAAATGCGGCTATAGACTTAATTTATAGCCACGTTTAAAAAATGCACCTATAGGATAGCTAAAGCCACGTTTTCTAAACACCGCAATAGGGCCTAACCATAAAACGCGGCTATAAATACCTATAAAAGTGGCTATAGACATATCCTATAACCACGTTTTTGTAAACACGGTTAATAAAACATGGCTATAGCCCACATGTTTTGTAGTGACAAGGGATTTAACCACCAAAAAAAAACAAAAAACAAAATTTCTAAGCAATAAGGCTTAATTATAAGATCTCGATATTTATAATCACAAGGTGTATAACTCTAAGAATTGGGAATTCTAAGGATATAGGGTTATAATTTTGTGACAGTGGTGGCATTTCCAATCTTGCCAATTTGTTAACCCGAGAAGTGTGAATTCTAAGCACTTGAGATAATTCCCAAATATTGAGAATTCTAAGCACTTGAAATAATTCCCAAATATTGAGAATTTTAAGCTCTAGGGGTTGTATTTGGAGCACTTGATGTTGGAAAAATACATGTTTGTATCACATACAAAACATAACAAGCGGAAAATTAACGGATCTACTTCATTCGCAATTGATAACATGTACTATGTAAATTTTAGAATATAAGAACAAGAGAGTGTACCTTAGTGCAATGAAATTCAAAACCAAAGATTAGAAGTACTCGGAAACACTTTCAATCTTCACTCCAATTCCACTTGATGCCCAAGAAGTGTGGTCTCTTAATCAATTTATATGTTTGTGTTTAAGGGAGAATAAGAGAGTGTCCAACACTCACATACAAACCATTTCATTCACTTACAAATTTTGTAAGTTTCTCTCCTTATATTGATTATCTAATTGGGTTAGCCTTTTGGGCCATTCCAATTGGGCTTTAGTATGTGGTTTGGAGTGGGACCAAAATGGAATAAATAAGACACTCGCTCCAATGGGCCTTGGGCTTTTCTGTCAACTCTTGACAAGTCCAAAGTTACTATTAATTATATTTAATAGCACTATATAAATATAATTGCACTTTAGGCCTTATTATACATGCAACTCCTTCATAAAATATTCATAGTAATACAAAATCATGAATATAGACTGCCACTTTGAAGAATACTACATCTTAATCCTTGAGTACCCGGTTTAATCCTTCAAGTTATTCATCAGATATTTATAAAATCAAATTTCATAAATATATATACTTTAGTTACTCCTTCTAAAGTAGTTAGGCCTAATATTCTGAATAACCAAACCCATTAAACTTATCTCAAGGGAATATTTTATATCTCCGTTAAGAGATTATGAATTTCATCTTGAGAATATATGTTTCATCAACACTAAATGTGGCTGCCCAACACGCTAAGGCTTTGATAATGACTTTAGATCTCACTACTGATATATCAAAACAACCTACACTTCATGATCAGGTCCTTTATTCTCTCAGAATTAAGAGTTGATGTAAATAGAAGTCGTGAGATTTATTATTCATTTGACAGTCGTTAGGAAAATAATAGATCTCATAGCAGTCCAATTCAATATGTCTTATCTCTTAAAATATATCAACATACCAACTAGAAGTCTCCACTTTCATGATCAAGACAAATCATCTTAGTTGATATGTTATAGTTTTCGCAGATGAAATGCCCAATTTCATCACCGACTACGAACTAATATTCTGAGTTTACAAAGAACTTGTGATTTATATCTTCTGTGACTAAATCACATAAATCACATACTATGCATCTCATGGGCTATATAATAATGTCCAAATATTCATGTTACTATTATTTTAGATAATAATAAAACAACTTTGTTAATTACAACATTAAGTCATATATAATGTCATACATAACATCATACAATAGGATTTAAGGGCACTAATCCTAACACTTGATGAATGGAATTATAAGCTCTATGGTTTAATATGAGATCTTGAGAATTCTAAGCACTTGGGATTGAATTCTTAGATATTTAGAATTCTAACCAGAGGGGTTTCATTCCGAGATCTTTGAAATTCTAACCACAAAGAGTTTAAACATGAGAAATGGGAATTCTAAGCACTTGGGATTTAACATCAAAAATGTGAGAATTCCAACCCCAATGGGTTTAACATCAAGAAATGGGAATTCTAAACACTGAGGGTTTAGCTTCAATATCTTAGGGATTCAATGTGCTATGGGTTGAATTCTAGGATCTTTGGAATTCTAGGAACCCTGGGTTAATTTCTAAGATCTTGGGATAGTAATCACTAAGGGAGTTCAATTTCAAGATCTTGAGATTTCTAAGCACTAGTAGTTCAATTATAAGCACTAGGGAGTAGGGGCTAAATTCTGAGATTTTGAGAATTCTTGGATTATCAGAAAATGAGGACAAAAGTAATGCATACATGACTAGGGCAATGAGAACTAAAGAAATTGAACATATTATTATTCTTAATTTCATGATCTACATTACATGCTTCTTTGAAAATTCAAAGAGTGACTACAACAGTAAAGATTGGGAAACTGGCAGAATGCCTACGACGTCGAGCATTCACGGCTATTGGACATGTAATGGTTCATTTCAAATCACTTAGTTTGGATGAAATATTATAGAGAGAAATCCAACAAAAAGAAAATATAAAAGAAAAAAAATTAAGATGTTTAATTTCTTTTCATAAATAAACAAACAAAAATAATGTGAAGATATTTCATACTTCATACCAACAAAAAGTAGATAAAAATTATTCTCAAAAAAAAAAAAAAAGTAGATAAAAATGACAAGGGGGTATATTCTACACCCAATATTAATAGTAATAAAATATTTATCTTGATCCCTAACTTTGGATAAAATATAGTAGCATCCTAAATAACACCATATACAGGGTTGTCTTAAATCACAATATGACATGTCCAAATAATCCAAATATACATAATGATTATAATGTTCATTCTTGACTTTATTTTTAGTAATTATTATGATTTTTTTCAAAATAAACTAGGTTGAACTTATGTTTATTTATTTTTTTTAATGAGAAACTTATGTTTGTCATGTTTATACATAATAACTATTATTTTAGTTCTCACAAAGATAAGTCATAATAAGTTTTTCAACAAAAAAAAAAAATTTAATAATAAGAAGCAAAAGTTTATGTTTATTAAACTTGTTTTTATTTTCTTGGTTTTATTTATATTTTAAATTATTATTATTATTATTAATTTGAAGTACAAAAATTAACAAACAAACCATTGAGCAAAAAATTCCATATCCGCGAAGTAATAAGAGAAAGAGCTCGGGTGTGCAAATGATAAATGGGAAGTAGGAAAATTCATTAGGATTGTTGTTGTGTTTTCTCATATTTTAATTACTTTTAGATTGCAGGATATTTGGTCTTAATTTTCATATAATTCACATTTATAGTGCTTCTACAAAATACACCTTCAATTGGTTAAACTCATAATATTATTATTTATGGAATATTTTTGGCTTTTATGTTTAGGGTCGTATAGATAAAGTCATTGATAGAATTCATTATCCTAATGACAAGATATGGGAAACATAAATACTAACAAATAATCCACCGCGTGTATTGTTTTCACAAAATTTTAGATATTCATTCCAATCAACGGCATTTATAAAAGCATTAATTGCCAATAAATTTGTAAAATTGGATTGGCTTGAATATTGTATGGTATGTAATTGTATTACAAAGGATTCCCAATTGAATCTTCTTTGAGAATCACTATCAGGAGGCAGTCAATTAGGAATCCTTTATTTATTATTCAGTTACATACCATACAATATTCAAGCAGTCAATTGCTGGCTAGCTTGAACTACTGTTAGATGGCAGTCAATTGAGAAACACTTTCAGAAGCTAGACAGTTGAGGATCCTTTATATTTGATTCAATTACATACCATACAATATTTAAGCTAGTCAAATGTTGGCTGACTTGAATTAATGTATTTGGCAATTAAAAAAAAAATGCTCTTATAAATGTCAGTGATTGGAATGAATCTCTAGGATTTTGTGGTTGAAATTGAAGGTTGCACAAATAGTCACAAATCATTAAAAGTTGCGGAGTGAATATGCTTCAATAGTGTTTTGTGTTGTGAAACTTTTCCTTTTTATATTATTGCCTTCATTAAGTCACACTACACAAATAGTCACAAATCATCTTGATCAAGGTATTTTACTATATGCACTAATAATAATAATAATAATAATAATAATAATTAGAATACCAATAGCATAAATTCAACAACAATAACAACAATTTTAATAAACATAAACTTGTTTATATTTATTATAATTTTTTTTGGTTGAAAAGCTTATTCTAACTAGACTTTGCGAAAATAAAAGTAATAAATATTATGTATAAACATAATAAACATCAACATTTTGAAACTTACATATTTTGATATAAAAAATCATTACGATTACTAAAAAAAACATAATTATTTGGTAGAAATACCTTTTTGATCCCTACATTTTTACCCTGTTTCCATTTTGGTCCCTACTTTTTAATTTTACTGCATTTAATCCCTAAAATCAAAAAGCGATCTCATTTCATAGGCGTAATACAAATATATTATTGGGAAATTACAAATACATGAGAACATTTATTTCATAATAATTCTTGAGAAAAATAGTAAAAAACATGTAAAATGAAATCATTACAGTTACAAATGATTAAATCAAAATGGGTGGAGTTGGAGTTTGACTCATTTCATTCACTTCAGCAGCCTGTATTTATGGATTAATTTCAACATCTCCTTCTGGCCCTCCCTCTCCGGTTTCAACGTTTTCAACAAAGAAGACAACAATGATGAAGAAAAGCAGCATAAAAAGAGCATATCACCCGAGCGATAGACTCTCTTTGTTTTTCAAACCATCATTTAGGTCTGACTAAAAGGTTGCAAATCAACATGAAAGAATTGCTAAGAATTAATACTAACCCTAACCTATTCCCCGGTAACCAGGAGAGAAAGATTTTACAGCAAAAGGTGCAGATGTACATTGAAAGAAGTAATATTTTTCAGGGCTTGAGACTAGGGGAAGAAATGATTAGTGTAGTTCCAAGTTCGATGCTGAGTAGGCAAAGTGCACATGCAAGAAGTTTCTTTATATTAAAGAATATAAAAATGAAAAAGCTTAAAATTGATCCTATCAGGACAACAAGAGCTAATATCATTGAAATGTGGTAAAAACAACCGGCGTACACCAACGATAACGTGAGGAGGCTCACTGATAAGCCTAAGGACAATAATGTTAGGCAAACATTCATAAGCCTAGGGATAATAATGTTTATTAACCATAAACATGCATCTTAAACATATAATAACAATTAATTTTTTATGCACATTATATATATATATATATATGTGTGTGTGTGTGGTGAATGCATTGACACCTTTAAAGTTTGAGAAATTCTATGTACATAATATTTTCACAACATTTTTCACAATAAATGTTGATTTTTGCTGGTTGATTTGGAACGCATGGTTGATTTTAGCTGTCATGAGATATACAATGAGCATTGAGATGCTTGCTACAATTGATATTATCCATGCTTCACGAATCCATACAGCAGCATATACATGAGCCTTGAGATGCTCACAATGAATATCATAAAAGTGTATACGCCCAGTTTTCTGCCTTATTATCTATTAGATAATTATATTGCGGGAGCATGAAATGATATATATCACATTTTAGAAAACTGGGTGTATAACACTTTTATGATATTCAATAAAATATCAATCAAAACAATGTCAACAAATAAGGCAATATGTAATACTTAGAGCACTACCTTCAGCACTACCTTAGTTGGTGTGATGTTATCTGCAAAAGTTTAAATTTTTTAAAATTTTTTATAAAAAAACATTTGTTAAAATATTGAAGTTTAAGTATTAAATGATTGGCTTTCATCAAGAAAATCAATTAAATAGAGTAAGGAGTCGAACCAAACATTACACTCAAAAATAAGTTCGTTATCCAATTGCACATTGATGCCAAGTCACCAACATATTCTTGATATTTAAGGAGGTATGCTTCATTATAAAATCCTTAATCCCTAACACTTTTTTTTTTTTTTTTTTACACAATGCATTATGCATGCATTAGGTCTCTAGAAATACTTTCTAAAAAAAATTAATTTTTTTTTATTCTTCCAAATTGATGTATATCACTGGCAACGAGGCCAACATAAAAAAATCTACCTTACGCCAAGACAATAAATCAAATAAATGTGTGTTGGAGTACAATGAATTACAGACCATTTATCAATATCCTGTCAATCACTTTTGCCTTGCATGTTCTTTATCCTACATTGTAAAAGATAAACTATCTTGATACACATAGTTGTGCCCCTATATTAAAGAAGGCGAAACGCACATTTTAGTCCCTACATTTTCAGGCGATTCTCATTTTAGTCCCTATATTTTATTTTTACCGCTTTTAGTCCCTATCCTGAAAAACGGTTCTCATTTTGGTCCCTGCCATTACATCATAAACGGATATTGCTGACGTGGCAAATGGCATTGATAAATAATAATAAACTAATGTCCACATGGCATAAATTAATAATAAAAAATATTTTTTGGCATTAAAAAATGACACGTCAGCATCTAAATTAAAAAAATTAATTTATTAATTTTAACTAAATAAAAAAAATTATAAACAGAATTAAAAACGAAAAATTATATAAATTGGGATCTAAACGTGTCTTAAACAAGAACAACAAGAACAAATCCAAGAACACAAACCCAGAAATTAAAAAAAAAAAACAAAACAAAAATATCTCCTTCGCATCGAAAAGAACACAATCTCAGATCAAGAACACAAACTCAGAAATTAAAAAAAAAAAAAAAACAAAGGTATCTCCTCCGCATCGAAAAGAACACAATCCCAAAAATACAATCTCAGATCAAGAACTACAAACCCAGAAATTAAAAAAAAAAAAAAAATCTCCTCTGCATCGAAAAGAACACAAATCCAAGAACACAATCTCAGATCAAGAACACAAACCCAGAAATTAAAAGAAAAAACAAAGATATCTCCTCTGCATCAAAAAGAACACAAACCCACAATCTCAGGCGATGCGGAGGCGTGGTCGACGGCCCAAATATCTCCTCCGCATCGAAATCAACTTCCGATGTAACTCCGATGTAACTCCCAAATATCTCGACCGTGCAACTCTTCTCCACCCCCAAAATCTCGTAGTAGTCTTTCTTCTTCTTAATCTGCCTCACGATCGCGATTTTCTGTGTACGAGGCCGACGATGAAGACGGACCTTGGTGGCAGACCGATGGCTGATCGGACGGTTTCGATGGCTCCGATGTGCCGTTATTAGTGGACCCGGAGGAACCTTGAGGTTGTGGATCCCCGGGCCTATTGAATTCTTTCTCAATCTCCGATAAGAGATCATAGACCGGAAGAGTGGGATCGAGACAACGAGCTTTGGAGATGAATTTCAAGGCTTGGCTTCGATCTCCAACTTCCATAGCTTGTTTACCGATTCTCAAGCATTTCAAAGCGTCATCTTTGTTCCCTTCCATTTTCCAATTAAGTAAAAACCGTAAACCCCAGGGAAAAAAATTTGGGGATTTTGAATTTGCGAAAAAAAAGTGAAATCGAAGGATTAGAAATTGGAGTGGATTGAAAATAATGGAAGAGAGAAAAAGGAAAGGAAATGAGAGAAATTGAGGTTACAGATGGAATCGAATAAATAAGCGAGATGGGGATTTTTTTTTTTTTTTTTTTTTAATTTCTAGGTTTGTGTTCTTGAATCTGAGTTTGTGTTCTTAGATCTGGGTTTGTGTTCTTGTTCAAGACACATTTAGATCTTAATTTATGTAATTTTTAGTTTTTAATTCTGTTTTTAACTTTTTATTTAGTTAAAATTAATAAATTAATTTTTTTAATTTAGATGCTGACATGGCATTTTTTAATGCCAAAAAATATTTTTTATTATTAATTTATGCCATGTGGGCATTAGTTTATTATTATTTATCAATGCCGTTTGCCACGTCAGCAATATCCGTTTATGATGTAACGGCAGGGACCAAAATGTGAACCGTTTTTCAAGATAGGGACTAAAAGCGGTAAAAATAAAATATAAAGACTAAAATGAAAATTGCCTGAAAATGTAGGGACTAAAATGTGCTTTTCGCCATTAAAGAAATGAGAAAAACAACAATCATTGTGTTAATAAAAATTTATTTAAAATAATATCCAATTATTGCATCAGTAAAAAGTTCAAAAATTCATTAAGTTTGGTTTGTGTCATGTTTACTTTGTTGCAATTAACAATCCATTAACTACACAAATTGACTATATTTACGAAATGTTATGTTTCTCAATAATTTTCAAGCAAAAATAAAATAAAACTCAACCAATACTTTTATAACATTTTTAGTTGTAAATTATTATTTAGTTTTCAATATTGGAAACTATCATCAAAATATTTTTATTGCGGTTATATCTTCACTCTTATTGTTGTATTTATGTTTGAATATATGTTAACCATTGTCTTTGATAATAATACTTTTATCTAGGATGAAATTTTACAATGTAGGAAATTTATTAGATACTAATAAAGACAATATGTTGTAATATTTTCGCTCTTTACCGTAACAATTTGATTGATGATATTTTTAAAAGAATAATTTTCTAACAAAGCAAAGCTCAACTTGAGTTTCAATGATTTTATGGAACTTTTAATTGTAGTTGTATTATTTTTAATATTTTAAACTAACTAAAAAAATATTTTCATCGTGGTTATGTTTTCATTCTTATTGTTGTTTTCATGTTTAAATATATGTTGACCATTGTGATTGGTAAGAATAATTTATTTGGGATGAAATTTTACAATGTTCGAGATTTACTAGAGATCAAAAAAAATTTTGTAGTGCTTCTTCTTTTCAATTTTACTTATATGTTTAGAAACATATTTATGTTATTGATTTTCAAAAAAAGAAAAATTCATCTTCAATTTAAATGGTTTTATAAAATTTTTAATTGTAATTGTTTATGGTTTTCAATGTTAGAAACATTTGTTCTATGAGTGACATATTTTTGTGTTTATTATTCATTATTGATTACACGAGAGAGAGAGAGAGAGAGAGAGAGAGAGAGAACCATTTTATTTGATAATAATTGATACTTATATTTGGGATAAACATTTACAACGTTGGTGATTTAAGAACTCAGCCTGGGATAGTACCAAAAACAAAAAGATGGCTCCAAAATGACATAGTACCTGTTACAGTTATTTTCATGTTTTTAAGGCATCATTGGAACTTGGACAAGTGATGAAGATAGATAGATCAAATCACCTCAAATATTGTTGATGTCTTTTCACCTCCGGAACCATAGTTATGGTTCTAACCAGGTCTCTAGAAAAAAAAAATTGATCTAAAAAGTGTTAGGGATTAAGGACTCTAATGCATGCATAATGCATTGTGTAAAAAAATTTTGAAAATAGTTTTTTTATTCTTCCAAATTGATGTATATCACTAGCAGCGAGGCCAACATTAAAAAAATCTACCTTATGCCAAGACAATAAATCAAATAAATGTGTGTTGGAGTACAATGAATTACAGACCATTTATCAATACCCTGATAATCACTTTTGCCTTGCGTGTTCTTTATCCTGCCCTGTAAAAAATAAACTATCTTGATACACATAGTTGCACCCCTATATTAAAGAAAGGAGAGGACCAACTACAATATTCAAGCAGTCAATTGCTGGCTGGCTTGAACTGCTGTTAGACGGCAGTCAATTGAGATACACTTTCAGAAGCTAGACAATTGAGGATCCTTTGTATTTGATTCAATTACATGCCATACAATATTCAAGCTAGTCAAATGTTGTCTGACTTGAATTAATGTATTTGGCAATTAAAAAAAATGCTCATATAAATGTCAGTGACTAGAATGAATCTCTAGAATTTTGTGGTTGAAATTGAAGATTGCACAAATAGTCACAAATCATTAAAAGTTGCGGACTGAATATATTTCAATAATGTTTTGTGTTGTGATACTTTTTCCTTTTATATTATTGCCTTCATTGAGTCACACTGCACAAATGGTCGCAAATCATCTTGATCAAGGTATTTTACTTTATGCACTAATAATAATAATAATAATAAAATTAGAATACCAATGGCATAAATTCAACAACAATAACAATAACTTTAATAAACATAAACTTGTTTATATTTATTATAAATTTTTTTTTTTGGTTGAAAAGCTTATTCTTATACTTTGTGAAAATAAAAGTAATAAGTATTATGTATAAATATAATAAACATCAACATTTTGAAACTTACATATTTTGATTAAAAAAATCATTACGATTACTAAAAAAACATAACTATTAGGCAAAAATACCATTTTGGTCCCTACATTTATTTTGTACTTTTTAATTTTACTGCATTTAATTCCTAAAATCAAAAAGTGATCTCATTTCGATCCCTACCGTCATCTCACTAACAAAAATTGCCTATATGGCAGACAAAATGCATTGTTGGGACACTAAATGCAAACATGACCATTAAAAAAATATTAAAAAATAACACATCAACATCAACATCCACGTCAACATCTAACTTTAAAAAAAATATATCAATTTAAAAAAATATATATATATATATATATATAATTAAAAAAATAGTGAAATTTAGATCTCTGTGTGTGTTGTTGTTTGTATTTGTTTCTTTTCCTTCTTTCTTTTTCTTTTTCTTCCCCAAATCTCTCTCTCCATTTCTCTGCCTCCCCTTCTTTATTCTTCTTTTTCTTCCATCTTTTTCTTCTTCTTTCTCTTCCTAGATCTCCTATTTTCCACTCTCCTCTTATTTCCATTCTTCTTTCTTTTTCTTCCCAACTCTCTCTCTCTCTCTCTCTCTCTCTCTCTCTCCTTGATCGCCACCGCTCAACACCACCGTTAGTCACTAATTCTCTCGTTTCTCACGACCAAACCCCGCTCGACACCACTGCAAGTCCATTCCTCTGTTACGCTTCATGGTCTGCCATTTGAGATCTTTTGTTAATTTGGGCTATATTTTTGTGGGTTTTGATTTTTATGGAGATTGGTGGTTTTGGTATTTTTGGTTGGTGATGATTTTATGAACGAAGAGGATGCAGATCTGTTGATTTTGGTTGGTGTATGTTGGATTCGAATTTATGGGTATGCAGATCTAGGATGCAAATTGATTTTTTGGTATTTTTTGTTGATGTATGTTTGTATTTTCCTAGTGATATTTTATTTATTTAGATTTAGAGACCTGGTGTATGATTTTTGAGTCATTTTAGTTTTAGATACTTGGTGTATGATTTTTGGATTTGAGATGTTTTGGTGAATAACATGACAATTGATATTCTGAGGAAGAACTTAAGAACACGAAGAACATGTTCTTCCAAGTAAATAATGAAAAGAAAAAAAAAATGGTTTTTTTTTTTTTTTTAAATCAGAAGTTTAGAATTTGTTTTTATCTGACGTGGCCTTTTTAAAAAAACTAAAATGTTGACTGGCCATTTTTAAAATGCTAACTAAATTTTTTAAAATATTATTTTAATTAATGGCTACATCAGCATTTAGTGTTCCAACAGTGAATTTCGTCTGCCACGTAGGCAATTTCCGTTAGAAAGATGACAGTAGGGACCGAAATGAAATCCTTTTTTTTATTATAGGGACTAAATGCGGTAAAATTAAAAAGTAGGGACCAAAAGGGTATTTCCACCTAATTATTATTATGTATATTTTGATATTTGTTTAGTTTAGAATGTAAATAAATGTAAACATATATTTATCCTAAACTAATTAATTAAAAGTCGTTTAACCAATAATAATTAAAGTTCACTTAACAACAATAATTAATCTGTTTATTGTTTTTAGAAACAATAGATGTTTTCCAAAATTTAATCTTAATAACTATGGGAGACTGGGAACTTGAGTGCATTATATACCATTTTTGTATAATGTTGAATTATATGTTATAACACACATGACAAATACTGGACAAAATTTAATTTAAACAAATTTTCCTTATGAATAATGTCCTCTTTTTAAAGGAAAATCAGTTCAGTTTTGAAAAGTTAAAAAAAAATGAGATTTGATTGGTAAAAATCAGATTTGTTTTCGTAAAAGATCAAAAAAAAAATTGAGATTTTGTCAAAAAGAATCAAAATTGTTTTTAAAAGTTAAAAAAAAAAATAATATTTGATTTGTTTTTTGTAAAGTTAAAAAAAATGAAGTTTGATTTGTAAAAATTAGATCTGTTTTCGTAAAAGATACAAAAAAATAATAAATAAAAAAATTTGTTAGAAAGAATCAAATCCGTTTTTAAAAGTTTAAAAAAAAAATATATATATATATATATATATATATATATATATTTAAAAGAGGATTCATATTCATGAGACAAACTCATTATGCATGCATCACATATTAAAAAAAAAAAAAGACTTTAACCTAACTCTTAATTCCTTCTTTAAAATCTCAAAATCTGCAATTTCATAAAAAAGAAAACTTTTTCAGAAAAATTTTTAGATTTGTATTTAATGAAAATACATATCATTTTGAGACCAGAAAAAAATTAGATCTGTATTTAA
Organism: Quercus aquifolioides; assembly: GCA_019022515.1. NCBI lineage: Eukaryota > Viridiplantae > Streptophyta > Magnoliopsida > Fagales > Fagaceae > Quercus > Quercus aquifolioides. Next base: position 22,991,545 of record CM032325.1, on the reverse strand, counting down.
TGAAAATACAAATCAGTTTTATGACTAGAAAAAAATTTAGATCTGTATTTAATGAAAATACAGATTAGTTTTAAATTTAAAAAAAAAAAAAAAAAAAAAAAAAAAAAAAAAAGAGGTTTTGATGATCATTAGCAGATTTTGAAATCAAAAAAGAAAATTAAAACAAAAAATCAACTAAGGAACATGTCAAAGAAAATTTCAACTAAATATCTAAGCATGGCAAACATGAATTAAGAACAAGGCACAATAACGATCAAACATATTAACCGCATTCATGCAACGAACAATTACAACATACTAATTAATGGAAAGGGAAAAAAAAAAAAAAAAACAGATAGAAGAATATAACTAAATACCTCTTGCATGAGCATGCTCTTCAAATAGAAGAATATTTTAGAAATCAAAGAAGTTTTTACTTCTTTGAGGTTTAAAATACTTTACTTACAAAAAAGAAGTTCTTAAAGCAAAAGCCTCTAGAACGTCTTTAACGTAAAGGGGGCAGAGAAGTCAGAAAAGAAGAGTCCTTAATTCTGATCCTTTTTCTCTATTTATAGAGGTTGGGATGCTTAAAAAATAAGCTGAATGAGATCAAATACGAATTGGAACGCATCTTATCTCTAAAAAGTCAAAAAAGATAGGCTTTGTCTTAATTAGGAAGCTCTCGGGCCGGGTCGAGCATTTGGGCCAATCGGCACTTGGGAAGTGCCGATCGGCATTTGCCATGTGTCGATCGACACTCCAAGAGTGCCGACAAGCCCTCTTGGGTGCCAAGCCCACGTTTGAGTTTTGGTTCGATTTGGACTCCTTTTTTGAGGATTTTTTAGCCAGAAATTGCACCTAGACGCATTTTTGATTCGTATTCTAAAACTTAATCCCTTTTTCTCGATATTCAGATCTTTAAAGTGATAATTATCTTATATATAAATATTCCAAAAAGACTTGATTATCAATAACTTCTTTGTTATTTGATTATCCACTTTATTCTCATGCAAACAGGCTTATTTTTTACACTAACCAACAACCAATCACAAAATTATTTAATTCATTTTAATTGTTTAACCAATCATAATTAATTTAAATTAATCATGTGTGATCGGTTCCACCCAAGCAAAATGCATGCAGATCGTGAAAACTTGATCTTGTGATATCTTTCAATCCGACGATCCAAATTAGGAATTAGACATACCGTCACGATCGTTAGAATCTCGAGATCATTTTTATGATCACTCTAAATTTTACGTATATGAATGGTCACTCTAGCCATCTTCCAAGATTAAATTATAGGTGCAAAATCGAGTGTCTACAGAATGCCCCTCATTGACAGAGCTTGTAAAGAGAATGTCAATGTAAAACAAAGACACTGATTTTAGCAGCCATGATTTTATCGAGATTGCTCTTTCAAAGATTACCTAGACCTAAAACCTAAAACCTTGGAACATAGAACTAGCGTTTTGCTATTTTGAAAAATGAAAACTGTGAATACTTGACCTACTTGACAATTGATAAACTTGAATTAAATCTTGAAATCTGAGGTGACTGAGAGGCTTCTCTATCTCAGTCTGAATCTGGGGTGGATTGAGAGGCTTCTTTATCTCAATCCGCATGTGGGGGCGACCAAGAGGCTTCTCTATCTTGATCTGAATGGGAGGTAACCAAGAGGTTTCTCTATCTTGGAACCTAGGGCAATTGAGAGGCTTCTCTATCTCAATCTGAATATGTGGTGACCAAGCGGATTCTCTACCTTGACCTGAATGGGAGGTAACCAAGAGGCTTCTCTATCTTGGAACCTAGGGCGATTGAGAGGTTTCTCTATCTCAATCTTGAATTGTGACAACCAAAGGGTTTCTCTACCTTGACCTGAATGGAAGGTAACCAAGAGGCTTCTCTATCTTGGAACCTGGGGCAACTGAGAGGTTTCTCTATCTCAATCTGAATCTGTGGCGACCAAGGAGCTTCTCTACCTTGACCTGAATGGGAGGTAACCAAAAGGCTTCTCTATCTTGGAACCTAGGGTGATTGAAAGGCTTCTCTATCTTAATCTGAATCTATGGCGACCATGGGGCTTCTCTACCTTGACCTAAATGGGAGGTAACCAAGAGGCTTCTCTATCTTGGAACCTGAGGCGATTGAGAGGCTTCTCTATCTCAATCTGAATCTGTGGCGACCAAGGAGCTTCTCCACCTTAACCTGAATGGGAGGTAACCAAAAGGCTTCTCTATCTTGGAACTTGGGGAGATTGAAAGGCTTCTCTATCTCAATCTTGAACTGTGATGACCAAGGGGCTTCTTTACCTTGATCTGAATGGGAGGTAACCAAAAGGCTTCTCTATCTTGTAACCTGGGGCGATATAGAGGCTTCTCTATCTCAATCTGGAACTGTGACGACCAAGGGGCTTCTTTACCTTGATTGAATGGGAGGTAACCAAAAGGCTTCTGTATCTTGGAAGCTGGGGTTTTGCCTGCAAAAGACCAAAATTTGGGATTAGATTTTAAATGATGGGCGATCTGTTGTTCCACTATTTTGAGAAGTGTGATTTTCCTCTCTTTCTTTTTCTTTGACTTGAATTTCCTCTTTAGAAGGAAAACCTTGATTGATTTTTGTAGTCCGTTGAATTTTTTTTTTTCATTTTGAAATTTGAAATTTTCTTTGAAAAATGATACCTTTTGTTCTTGACCATCCTTGAAATTTTTATTTCATCTTTTTTTAAAAAAAATAAATCAAAATAAAAACAAAACAATTTTTTTTTGGGTGAGTTGATTGAGTCAACTCAGTCAATCTTGAGTTAACTCAGCAACTCAGGTGTGTTAAAAGGGGGGGGGGGGGGGGGGGGGGGGGGGATTTTCGGACCCCTTTCTTTCTTGTCTTCATCTTTTTCTTTCACCCCTCCTTCTTCACTCTCCCTTCTTCCCCCATTGTCACTATTCACAAGCTTTTTCCACTTGCATTTTCATCATTCTCTCACCATTTCTTCCTTAGAAAATCACTTCCCTAGACTTCTAAACTTGATTTCATCCACTTTCCTCAATATCTTTTCAAATCTTTGTGTTCTTGACCACCTTTGCAACAAACCCATTTTCTTGGAACCCATCTCCAAACCTCCAATTTTTTTGCATTTTCAATGGCATCTTGTAAAGGGCCATATTTTCTTACTTTCAATGGGAAGAAATATCATCCATCCCTTGAATGGAATGAGGAAGAGGGGCTTCTTCAAGACCCTAAGACCCATGCTCCACACTCCAAAAAGGACTTCAAGGTGAGCTCATTTTTTCTTTGTTGGTAAATTTGTTAATTTTATGCTTTGTTGAGAGCTTGATGTTGAGACATTGTCATTTTGTTGTTGTTTGTCCTTGTTGAATTTTTGAACATTGTATGATTTGGTTGGAAACCCTTGTGTGAACATGCTGTGCTCTTGGCTTTGGGGCATTTTTGAATTGTTGAGTTATTTGGTATGAAACTTGGACAATGTTGATGACTCATGAAGTTTGGCAATCTATGTAACTTGTGGTATTGTTGAATGAATTTTGACTTGAATTTTATGGGTATTGAAATCATGAAAATTTGATGTGTAGACTTGATTGAACAAACTCACTTTTGATGAGTGTGGAAATTTTGTTGGAATGTGTAAGTCGTATTTCATGAGCATGGAAATTTTTATGGGTATGGGTATGGAAAATTTTTGTCGTGGTATGGATTTTTGTGTTGGACGTGGGATTTTTTGGTCATGGAATTTTTCGTTGGACATGGAGAAATTTTTTGGTTAGACATGAAATTTTTTTTGTTGGATTTTTTTTTTTTGGTCATGGAAAATTTTTTTGTTGGTTTTAGACATGGGATTTTTGGCATAGGATTTTTTATTGAACATGGAATTTTTGGCATATGATTTTTTTGGAATGAGTGGACATCTCAATGATTGGCTAAACTGTGTTTTGCAAAACCTCAAGAGTCGAGGTAGCCTCCAGATGTTGAAAGGCATGTGGAAGATATTGTCCCCGAACATTAAGAACATCATTAATGAAGCCAGCTTCCAGACCTTTTTCCAAGCTCTATTGAATCATGATAACAATGACTATAAGGATCTCCAATTACTCCTTGCTTTTTCAGAGCGATTCTGGGACACTAGCACTTTCCATTTTCCAAGCATTAGTGAGGCGATGTTGACACCCTATGACTTCCCAGCCATTGCTGGCTTAAAATTAGGTGGTGAAAGAATTAAAGTCAATGATTCCATCACCTCAGCAGAGATTAAAAGTCTTTTGGGTGTGATGCCTGCAAAAATTAGGAGCAAAAATGTATCCTTGATGTGGCTGTACACCAATATTGAGAACTGTAAAACTGTAGCAACCGGCACTCGCATGTTTATGCTTCTTTTCATTGGAACTCTCTTATGTCCAAACTTGGGTAGTACTATGAGCTTGCACTTTTTGTGGAGTCTGAGGGATATTGGCCAGATCAAAAATTATGATTGGGGTGGCATGGCTTACGCAACCCTTTTGTACTTCATGACTCAACTTTCTCGGCGTAGCCTCTTAAGCTTAGGAGGTGCACCCTTTGTTTGGCAAGTGAGGTTTTGAATTCTTGGTTATGTGTGTTTTGGAAGGTCATTTTGGTTGTTGTGCCGTTAATGATGTGTTAATTTGTTTTAGGTCTGGATGTATGAATATTTTGGGGTTGGTCCTCAAGTTTTAGAAGATGTTGGAGACATGTATACAAAGTTTCTCTGTTGGCTGCCTAAGTATCGTTTGTCAACGCCTCCCAAGCGTTCTTTGCAAATTTGGTGTATGGTGATTGATAACTTGATTGCCGATGATGTGAGTTTTTTTTATTCTTGGGGTTTTATGTTTGGTAAAGGGTTTTTTTTGTGTTTTTTTCTTTTTGTGCTATGTGGTTTGGTTTCCTTTCATTCTAGGTTCTTTGTGATTTTCAGATGTCTTTGGACCCTTGGCTTGGTTGTGAGGAGCGCGCTGAGTGTGAATGGGCCCAAGAGCTGAATGGCCGTCAAGTACTATTTGAGTGTGGCCATGGGAGATATTGGTATCTTGGTGACTAGGTGTTGGCTCAAGTTCAACATGTGTACCCTCCTGAGACTATTCTTGTTTATCCTTGTCCCTCCATCCGGTTGACTGACCTTCTAGCTAATGAAGAAATTGCTCGTGCTCAAGTCGGCCATGTTGTTTCGGAGACATCAAGAGACTATCTTGAATTTGTCCAAACTCAATTGCAAGGTTGTTTAGTTGGCATTCCTATAACCTCGGTATCTTTCTTTCTTCCCAAAGTCAATTTGCATCTCATCTTGCATCTCTTTATACTCTATGTTTCAACTTTTACGAAAATATCTGCATGTTGCAATTTTAGGCTTCATCCTCCGAAGAGGAGGAAAGTCTTTCTCTTAGCCATTCTGACAGCTCTTCTAGTTCTTTCATGGAGACATATCCTCATTTTCTCGCATGGCAATATGAAGTGATGAACTCTGATGGGTCAAACAGCTCTATGAATCTAGACCGGCCAGAGTACACCCCAAATGTCCCTTGGAATGACCCAGTATGTTGCTGAATCCTTTAGTCTCCTATCCTCATTTTTGCTCATAAAGTTATTCGTGAACTTGTGGATCCGTGCTTCAGGTCGGTGTTGATCTTGTGGAAGAAAGCATGCGGATGATTGGAGGTTTGCAATAGGTGGCGCGCATTCAATCTTCTCAATATGTTCTCAATGAAATGAACTGGGTATAAGATAATGCTTTCTGATTGTTTCTGCTTGAACTTCCATGATAATGAATTTAACACTTGTCTCTGTTGATTTTTCAGAACAACCGAATGGCAATGGCTGATGCCAACACAAGATCCTTGGAGGACAGAATCATAAATCTTGAACTTTAGAATCAGCAACAAGAATCTCAATTTTATGAAAGTCAGGAAGGAGACAATGAGGGTGGCTCCTCTAGGGGTGGGTCTAGTAGATCTTCTCGCATGCGGACCCGAAGTCCGAATGATGCTTGACTTGTATATTAATTTTCCTGCAAGAACAAGAAAAAGTGTTCCTTAGACAAATTTGTATTAATTTCCGCTGTTAGCTCTTTATCTTTGGATTGCTTCTGATCTTGCTGAAACTTTAGATGAGACAAGTTTAGAATTTATCTCTCAAAATTCTCTCTGGAAGCTCTCTACAATTCATGGGTATAAGGGTATTTATAATAAGGTATGTGAGTAATGTGAAAAGTTATTTTTCTGCAAAATAGGGGTTCTGGAGACTCACTCACGACTGGGACAAGTCGCAAGTTCCAGTCGTGAAATAACTGACTAGCCAGACAATCTTTTTTGTCCTGTAGTGCTCCAGCTGTCATGACCCTTCAACTTCCTGCATGCTTCACACATGTTTCACTTTTGGCGAGTCATCAGTCACGAGTCACTCACGAGTTCCAGTTGCGAGAATGCTCTTGATTGCACAACCCTTACATGATTCCCATCTAAATACAGGGTATCTAATTGCTAAATTACAAGCAAATTTGGCACGAAATAAAGCCAACACATGATTCAATAAACTCAACCTTACAATCTCCCCCTCTGGCTATTCCGTGACAAAACCCTAAAACGGACTCTAGACTTAAAATATGAGTTGGGAACAGTTGCCAAAACTCACTTACACTTAACTCTAGATTCTATGAAGCTCTTGAACCATACGGACAAGCTTTCCTGAAAACAATATCACAAGAAGTTCATTGTAAGTAGAAATCTTGAAATGCATATGGAGCAAGCATAATGCGATCAAGCAATTATGGATGTGACAATTAAACATGGCTTGACCAAACAAGAACAATCACTATAAATAGTGACCACAATGAACATTCACATGGTGAATGGACATTCGGACATGCAAGCTAATAAGCTCAATGCAAAGTATCATTTGCATGTCCAACACTCAACCGATGCAAGAACACTAAGGTAATTGCATCAAGGATACAAGATCCAACAAGGGCACAAGAGTACTAAAGAGAATGCAAAACATAATCTAAAAGTACAAAATAGCTACAAAAGCAAAGGTACAAAGTAAATATAGTTTAAATATCTAAAACATTCAAGCATCCATAACACACAATATCCAAGTATTTTAAAACCAAAGTATTAAAGACATAGAGTACTTAAAAACCTAAGTACTAAAACCATAGAGTACTAGAATAAGAATAAGTGTTATGATAAACCAAAAAAACTATGGAAAAAAAAAAACATAATAGCTATAAAAACTTATAAAGAATTCTCCCCCTCAAGATAGGCTCCCCCTCAAGAGCTACTCCATACTACTCCCCCTGTTTGGCCAAAGGGTTATGACTGGTTTGTAAAGCTATCAAACTTGGCTGTGAGCAAGTTGATTTGGTCCTGGATGGTTGTAAGCCTGTTGGAGTGCTCAGTTTGGACATCTCTTAGGCCATCGATCCTCTCAAGAATAATCTAAAAAGCGTCTGGAGGCACTGATGAAGACGATGAAGCTCTGCTCCTTCCTCAACCACCGCCTCTTCTTGAAGAAGATGGTTGTCCTTTCGCTTCAGTTTCTGTGTCCACAGGAGGTGCTTGTTCAGGTTCATCCGCTTCCTCATCACTTAGAAGACAAACTCTACTCCTTAGGATTGTTTGAGAGTTGATGGAAGGAGGCACACTCATTAGGCTTATATCCTATGGAGTCTCCACAGCTTTTTCATAAAGGATCCTCATAATCAAACTAGGGAGAACAAGCTTTGCCCTTGAGGTTGTCCTTGTTGCTTCGGCAATGATGGTGAATGCATGAGCACCGATGTCAATGTAGATTCTCTCACGAAACTCCATGAGGAAGATGGCTCTAGCATTGTTGATGGTGGTCAACTTCCTAAATTCTCATCATGGAAACACAATAAACAAGTTAGGGAAAGGGATTATACCTTCATGCAAAATCCATACGATGGAGGAGGAGACTCTTGATAGAGGTCTTAGGGTGGAGGAAAAGAAGAGTTAGGAGAGGAAGAGTGAGTCTCACTCAATACCTTGAGTCTCAGGAAGACCAAGATATGACAAGACTACTCAACTTCACTAGAACTCAAGAGAGGGGAAGAGAGGGGGGTTTTTGTGTGTCTTTGGAATGAAGGAGGGGAATGGTTTATATAGTAGTAGTGGAGGGAATATGAATGGAAGACCATTTAATGAGAGTTGACAAAGATTATGAACCTAGACCTCATTTTAGCCTTTGGGAAAATCTGGTGCATTAAATGGAGAGATTGGTGGGAGTGGGGAGCAAGCCAAAATTCGGTTTTCCCGTAGCTGCTGTAACAGCTTGTAGAGCCAACTTCGAAAAATCATATCTAACCCAATTATGATCGGAATTGTCTCATTCTTATGCTCAAATTGAAGCCCCGGATGTCTAGTTTCTGGGAAAATTAACCTCATTCACAGATTCAAAATATTCTGAGAGATATTGATGAAATAGTGAGCAGAGGTCATTTGTTAGAAAATGGTTTCAGCACAATTAACATTAATAGGTCCCAAATTAGCTCCCAATTAACATTAAATGGCTCCAATCACTCCCATTTCAGAATTAATTGGTTCCCAATTTACTCTAATTAAAAGATAATTACACAAATTACTCATTGAATAATTAATGTTTAACTATCTAATTAATTAGGTGTATGCAACCTCACCATAAAATGTAGTCCTAACCAATTAAATTATGACACATCATTGATCTCAAATTGATTACACCTATAACCAATTGAAATCAATTGTTCATAATCACATATAGTCGGACTCAATTTGTGATAGTACATCTTAGCCATTAAAACTTGATTTGATGATAACTTTCAATCTAATGGTCCGATTAGGGCTTATGACCAGTCGATTTGATCGTTACAACATCAAGATCATTTTGGTGAAATGAGTCCAATGATCTAATGGCTAGAATCAAGATGCATATTTTTAAAGTGAAAGTACCATTTTACCCTCCATGTGAGGTTAAATGCGGGTTGCAAAATGGGGTGTCAACAGAATGCCCCTCATTGGCAGAGCTTGAAAAGCGAATGTCAATGTATGAAAGAGACACCTAACTTTGCAATCAGCATTTAACCGTGGTGAATGTATGATGCATGTAGATAAAAATGTAGATGGTCATGTTATGGATCAAAATGTGGACCGAATCTCGAGGGAGATTGCCTACGTACCTCTTGGTTGGAGGATCAGGTCCAAACGTAGTTCATGCATGCAAAATTTTTTTTTTTTTTGAATAAGTACAAGACATGCTTACCTGAAGTCAAAAAAATGGAAGACCGAGGATCCTGGCTCATGTTTTCAGAGGACCTAGGATTTTTGGATCTTGGCTCGTGATTTCAGAGGACGAAGGGTTTTTTTTTTTTTTTTTTTTTGGCTCATGTTTTCAGAGGACCAAAGGTTCTGGATCCTGGCTCATGTTTTCAGAGACCTAGGATTTTTGGATCTTGGCTCATGTTTTCAGAGGACCAAGGGTTCTGGATCCTGGCTCATGTTTTCAGAGACCTAGGATTTTTGGATCTTGGCTCATGTTTTCAGAGGACCAAGGGTTTTTGGAGCTTTGGCTCATGTTTTCAGAGGACCAAAGGTTCTGGATCCTGGCTCATGTTTTCAGAGACCTAGGATTTTTGGATCTTGGCTCATGTTTTCAGAGGACCAAGGGTTTTTGGAGGCTTTGGCTCATGTTTTCAGAGGACCAAAGGTTCTGGATCCTGGCTCATGTTTTCAGAGACCTAGGATTTTTGGATCTTGGCTCATGTTTTCAGAGGACCAAGGGTTTTTGGGGCTTTGGCTCATGTTTTCAGAGGACCAAAGGTTCTAGATCCTGGCTCATGTTTTCAGAGACCTAGGATTTTTGGATCTTGGCTCATGTTTTCAGAGGACCAAGGGTTTTTGGGGCTTTGGCTCATGTTTTCAGAGGACCAAAGGTTCTGGATCCTGACTCATGTTTTCAGAGACCTAGGATTTTTGGATCTTGGCTCATGTTTTCAGAGGACCAAGGGTTTTTGGGGCTTTGGTTCATGTTTTCAGAGGACCAAAGGTTCAGGATCCTGGCTCATGTTTTCAGAGACCTAGGATTTTTGGATCTTGGCTCATGTTTTCAGAGGACCAAGGGTTTTTTGGAGGCTTTGGCTCATGTTTTCAAAGGACCAAAGGTTTTTGGGGCTTTGGCTCATGTTTTCAGAGGACCAAAGGTTCTGGATCCTGGCTCATGTTTTTAGAGACCTCTAGGATTTTTGGATCTTGGCTCATGTTTTCAGAGGACCAAGGGTTTTTTTTTTTTTTTTGGGTTTTGGCTCATGTTTTTAGAGGACCAAAGGTTCTGGATCCTGGCTCATGTTTTCAGAGACCTAGGATTTTTGGATCTTGGCTCATGTTTTCAGAGGACCAAGGGTTTTTTTTTTTTTTTTTTTTTTTTGGCTTTGGCTCATGTTTTCAGAGGACCAAGGGTTTTTTTGGGCTTTGGCTCATGTTTTCAGAGGACCAAAGGTTTTGGATCCTGGCTCATGTTTTCAGAGACCTAGGATTTTTGGATCTTGGCTCATGTTTTCAGAGGACCAAGGGTTTTTTGGGCTTTGGCTCATGTTTTCAGAGGACCAAAGGTTCTGGATCCTGGCTCATGTTTTCAGAGACCTAGGATTTTTGGATCTTTTGGCTCATGCCGATGTGTGTGGGCCTTTTACCCTAGTACCTGCAAAATAAATATTTTCAATTAGTAACAGAGTTATTCATTGAAAAGAATTCATCATACCTGGCGAATGCCCCTAGTTTAGGACATATTCCATGCTTTGATGAATGCTGAGGGTAGACAGTTGACTTGATGTTGCACCACTGGAGAATATGGAAGAGGATCAAGCTTTCTATTCTTGAAGAAGAATTTAATGAAGATTTTTTTTTTTTATTTGAAAAGATTGAAAATCCTAAATTTTTTGAAGGAATTGAAAATTTTGACTGATGATTTTTTTTTTTTTTTGAAAAAATTTGGAAATCTTGAATTTTTTGAAGGAATTGAGGATTTTATTTGATTTTTTTTTTTTTTTTGAAAGCAACCTAGGAAGCATGAGCCCCTAGTCCCAAGGCTTTTTGAAAATTCTTTTTTTGTTTTTTTTTTTTTTTGAAAGATTCAGAAAGAATTGATTTTTTTTTGAAAATTTTGTCTTTTGTCCTTTTTTTTTGTTTTTTTTTTGAAATATGAAGATTTGTTCATTGTTAAAAAGTGAAGAAGATGAAGATGAAGATGGAGAAAAAGTGATGAAGATTTATTCATGATGATGATTTTTTTTTTTTTTTAAACCAATCCTTTGAATGAGAACAACTTTGGCTGGAAGTTGATCCTTGTTTAATTCCTGCAAAAAGATAATTTCAATTAGCAATGGATTTATTTATTGAAATGAATTGGAAGTACTTACCCAATGCCCCTAGTTTGAGGCATATTCCATGCTTAGATTGAAGCTGAATTCATTTGATGTTGTGACCATTGGGGTACACGAAAGAAGATCATGGTCTGCCATCCTTGGTTCCTGCAAAAAGACTTTCTTTCTCCAGCTTGTTAGAAACCAATTATTGTGAAAAATAGGCCAATGCTCCAAGTTTAAACATGCTTAATGCAAACAAATGGGCTTAACCTAACATGCACCCAAACAATTTTGTCACATTGTTTTGACTTTGTTCTCCAAGGTTGTTTAGGTGAATGGGACCGGGCCTCTGCAAGGCTGCCTACGTACCTCTCTCATAGAGGATCAGGTCAAGACGTAGTTCAAGAGAACTGGATTTTGAAAAAGAATGATTTTTTTTTTTTTTTTTTTTGAAAAAAACAAATTCCCCTTTTTTTTTATGAACAAGAGGTGGTCCTTTGAACAACCATTTTGGCAAATCAAAGTGTTTAAGAATCAAACAAATCTCTTTGATTAGGAAGGATCAAGATCATTAAACTTATGTAATCAAATTTGCTTCATCCTTTTGAACATCGTCAGATTGAGTCTCCAAAGGCAATCAAGAAATGAAATGTGATAATATTTATGAATCACATTGTTGGGTGCAAACAAGGAGAGTGCTCCAGATTTGGAAGTTCTTTTGAGTCATTTTGAGGATTTGAGAATTTGAGAAATTTTGTTCTCGGACATATCATTCTGTGGGGTTTGACAATTTTAAGCACTTTTCCTTTTTAATTCAAGAGAAAAATATTATTAGAGTTTAAGATGCGCCTACAATTAGCAAGACTTCAAGGAGGACTTGTTCATGGGTTGTAATGTAGGCCGGGTTTAGGTTATGAAATGAATGATATAAAAAGGCTCAAAATTCCCTATGATGTTCCCCCAAATATGCATTACCCAAAAATCAAGTATTGAAGGAGTTTTCCTATTTCTTCTTTGCCATCTTCTCACTAGTCTTCATTGATCACTTGTATCAACATTTGTTTTTATGCTCATCCCCTTGAATCATACCTCTAAACTTTCATCTTGTAAAATTCTTTTCTTTAGGTTACATCTTCAAGTTTTCAATTTGCTAGGACTTTTTTTTTCTTTTCTTTTTTTGGGCCCTAACTTTTGCCTAGACTGCCTTTTTGGGTTTTCAGCCTAGCGGGCTCTTTTTTTTTTTTTTTTTTTTTTTTTTTAAATCTTTCATCTCTTGATTGAATGAACTTTTTTTGGGGATCTTTTGCCTTCATTGTTTTCCTCAGCTTAAGTCATTTTGATACACTCTCTAGACTTCTTTCTTGCCTCGATGTGCTTGCACATTTCTATGCTTGATGAATCTTTTCCTTTTTTGATGAACTTTCTTTTGGATGAACCTTCTACTCTTCTTGGCATGATGAATTTTAGGTTCTTCAAACTTGATGCACATTTTGTTTTCTCTCACATTTATGGAATTTCATTTCTCTTTCCTTGATTGAGTGAAAACTCCTTTTACTTTGATGATCTCTTATCTTTAGCTTAATGAATTCTCTACTTGTCTTTCATGTCCTCTAGGAGAGCTTTGTCAATTAGTTTCAAAGTTCAAGGTCGACTCCTCCTTAACATGAGATTTAAGCATGCATACTTTGAATTTTCCCACCCTAGGTTTAGATTTTAGTGGGTTCATGAAAAAAAGAGGTTAAGTGTTTAAAGGCTCAAATAGGCTTGCAATGGATAATGATCATTCTAGGTATTAAGGTATAATCTTGTTTCACCAAAGACGGCCTCCTATCCCTAGTAATGCTTGCTTGTAGGCACAGTGACTTGAGCTCTTTTAATAAATTCCTCTTAAAAGAAAAAGTATGAATGCTCTATTGGAGACACAAAAGTTTTCAGAAATTTGGAATGAATGCATGAGCCTTTTGAATTTTCTGATGGATAGATTTTCTTTGATTGCCTTGTAAGACCATTTCTTCTTTTATTCAAAGTAATTTAGCAAAAGTGTTTACACGAATCAAATGAAATCAATCCTTTCTCAGTACAAGTTGATTGTTCAAGTCTTTAAACATCATAATTTAGAAAAAGTTTTGTCCAAGGGATCCTCATGTACCATTTTGAAAAGAAGAGTTTAAAAAATCTTGAAATCTTTGAAAGAAAGAAAAAAAATGGGCCTTTTTGAAAAAGTCACTAGGAAATCCAATGCCCCTAGTTCAAAGAATTATTTTTTTTTAAATGACTTAAGGGCTCAATGCCCCTAGTCCAAAGACTTTTTTCATTTGAATTTTTTTTATTTATTTTTTTTTGGGGAAAGATTTGGAAATCTTGAATTTTTTTTTTTTGAAAATTTTTAAAATATATACATGAACAAAGTACATCAAATGCTACATGGATTTTTAGAATTCAAAGAAACATAGAAACATGGAATAAACAAACAAACTTTAAGCTTAACCATGATGTTGCAAACCAAATGTGGAGTGAGGCAAAGTTGGGTCACTTGCTTCTTCTTGGTCCATTTAGGATGCTTGAGGCTTGGTGTGCTTGAACCTTGATTATGATGAAATGGCTTGGGCTTGCACTTGGAAGGCTTGAACCTTGATTATGATCTTTTGATATTTGCTTGAAATGGCTTAGGCTTGCACTTGAAATGCATGCATCTTGTGAGCTTTTGGCTTTTGATGTTGATCATGCGTATACACCTCCAATGGGCTCAAGTATTGGGCTTAGAATGATTCAAGAAACAATTTTCGGTTTCCATACCAAGTAGAGTTCAATCACAAGCCTTTGGGCTTGAGCTCATTCATAGCATACAAGGTTCAAACAATTATGATGGGATCAAGCGTTGGACTTGAGTCATCATGGTTCAAACAACGGCCAAACAAATGCATGATGAAATGCAATTTACATGGACCGACCTAAAGGTAGGTTCTATGGGTCATTACAACATGGGTAGAAGGTAGGTTGAAGGTCCCCACAAGCTAGGACGTCGTACCTCCCAACTTGTGACGCCAGGAGCGCCGCGTTGGTCCGAACGGTACAGTTTGTCCCTATGAACCACCATGGCATAACCATGATGATCCTTGTCGCGGTGGGTGGTAGGTTCACCGCTGGGTATGTGAGTCTCAGGAAGACCACAATCCACGGCTAATACTACCGGGCTTCCGGGCTAGCACACAAATAAAATAAATTTCATTCAAGCAAATGATGCATGACATGCAATATAATGACATATTAGACATATTATATACAAAAAGCAATAAACAAACAATGACATGGTTGGCCACCATAACCTAATTGAAGCCTAGCCCTCAATATCCCCAGTGGAGTCGCCACTGTGAGAGACCGCGCCCCCGGCCCATTTTAGGAATGTTAGGCCAAACCCATGTGAATGGGTGGAGTCGTGTTATTGCCTCTCAAAATGGAGGTTCGACTGATTATATTTTCCCCTTTAGATTAAGGGTTTCCCCAGTGGAGTCGCCACTGTGAGAGACCGCGCCCCCGGCCCATTTTAGGAATGTTAGGCCAAACCCATGTGAATGGGTGGAGTCGTGTTATTGCCTCTCAAAATGGAGGTTCGACTAGTTATATTTTCCCCTTTAGATTAAGGGTTTTACAATGGAGTCGCCACTTATTTAATTGTTGGAATAAATAAGAAAACCATAATTGAAAAATTCATCATTTTATTAATTTGAAATTGAATTTACATTGAACATAGGAAATTACATGGCTTTGGTCCTAGATACAATCTAAGATAAAGTACATGGCTTTGTTTCCTAGTTACAATCTAGAAATTGAAAATTACAAGGATAAGCATTTGATCTACTAACCCTTGATCTAAGTTCAGAGGCTATGTTACAAGGTGGGAAGGTGTTAGACACCCACCTTGCCCGGTGAAACCGGTCTTCTAGACTATGGTGGCCAACATTCATATCATATCATCCAATATGTCAATCAATCAATTTGCATGTAGAATTTGAAGTGTGTGCATGTGATAAACCCTAATTCAATTTATTAAGCGCTTCATTTGGATTGAAAAATAAAATTCTAGTGAATGTGTGTGTATGGTGACATCCTAGATTCAAGGACTTGAAAGAATTATGAAACAAACATGTTTTTCATATTTTTGATGTGGATTTAAGATTAAAACTAGTGATATGCATGAACATGTGATGAACAACCAAGAACATGTGAAGAACACATAAGAACAATTAAGAACATTTAAACATATTCAAGAGAATTTAACTAATCACTATCATGCTTTAATCCTAAATTCTCATCATGGAAACACAATAAACAAGTTAGGGAAAGGGATTATACCTTCATGCAAGATCCATACGGTGGAGGAGGAGACTCTTGAAAGAGGTCTTAGGGTGGAGGAAAAGAAGAGTTAGGAGAGGAAGAGTGAGTCTCACTCAATACCTTGATTCTTAGGAAGACCAAGATATGACAAGACTACTCAACTTCACTAGAACTCAAGAGAGGGGAAGAGAGGGGGTTTTTGGTGTCTTTGGAATGAAGGAGGGGAATGGTTTATATAGTAGTAGTGGAGGGAATATGAATGGAAGACCATTTAATGAGGGTTGAAAAGGATTATGAACCTAGACCTCATTTTAGCATTGGGAAAAATCTGGTGCATTAAATGGAGAGATTGGTGGGAGTGGGGAGCAAGCCAAAATTCGGTTTTCCGCTGCTGTAACAGCTTGTAGAGCCAACTTCGAAAAATCATATCTAACCCAATTATGATCGGAATTGTCTCATTCTTATGCTCAAATTGAAGCCCCGGATGTCTAGTTTCTGGGAAAATTAACCTCATTCACAGATTCAAAATATTCTGAGAGATATTGATGAAATAGTGAGCAGAGGTCATTGTTAGAAAATGGTTTCAGCACAATTAACATTAATAGGTCCCAAATTAGCTCCCTATTAACATTAAATGGCTCCAATCACTCCCATTTCAGAATTAATTGGTTCCCAATTTACTCTAATTAAAAGATAATTACACAAATTACTCATTGAATAATTAATGTTTAACTATCTAATTAATTAGGTGTATGCAACCTCACCATAAAATGTAGTCCTAACCAATTAAATTATGACACATCATTGATCTCAAATTGATTACACCTATAACCAATTGAAATCAATTGTTCATAATCACATATAGTCGGACTCAATTTGTGATAGTACATCTTAGCCATTAAAACTTGATTTGATGATAACTTTCAATCTAATGGTCAGATTAGGGCTTATGACCAGTCGATTTGATCGTTACAACATCAAGATCATTTTGGTGAAATGAGTCCAATGATCTAATGGCTAGAATCAAGATGCATATTTTTAAAGTGAAAGTACCATTTTACCCTCCATGTGAAGTTAAATGCGGGTTGCAAAATGGGGTGTCAACAGAATGCCCCTCATTGGCAAAGCTTGAAAAGCGAATGTCAATGTATGAAAGAGACACCTAACTTTGCAATCAGTATTTAACCGTGGTGAATGTATGATGCATGTAGATAAAAATGTAGATGGTCATGTTATGGATGAAAATGTGGACCGAATCTCGAGGGAGATTGCCTACGTACCTCTTGGTGGGAGGATCAGGTCCAAACGTAGTTCATGCATGCAAATTTTTTTTTTGAATAAGTACAAGACATGCTTACCTGAGGTCAAAAAAATGGAAGACCAAGGATCCTGGCTCATGTTTTCAGAGGACCTAGGATTTTTGGATCTTGGCTCGTGATTTCAGAGGATGAAGGGTTTTTTTTTTTTTTTTTTTTTTGGCTCATGTTTTCAGAGGACCAAAGGTTCTGGATCCTGGCTCATGTTTTCAGAGACCTAGGATTTTTGGATCTTGGCTCATGTTTTCAGAGGACCAAGGGTTCTGGATCCTGGCTCATGTTTTCAGAAACCTAGGATTTCTGGATCTTGGCTCATGTTTTCAGAGGACCAAGGGTTTTTGGAGCTTTGGCTCATGTTTTCAGAGGACCAAAGGTTCTGGATCCTGGCTCATGTTTTCACTCAAAATGTTGAGTGGGGCGAAACCGGCTATCATCCATGCGCTTCCTCTTGTCACCACGCTAAGCAATGGTTTTTCGTGGAGCCATCTACAAAACAGAGCACAAAATTCAGTAATAAACTTGATTAGTAACAAGTTAGAACCAAAACATAAACTTTGAATTAAAACCTTAAAAACTGGAATTTAAAGAGTAATTCAAAAGCAAATGACATGTAAGGATATAAATCATTAAAACATGATAGAATCATTGGCATTATTCACTCAACATGTCAAAGGGTGTGTGTGTGTGCTTCATATGCAAAAGTGTGCATTTAGGGCAAGAAAACATGCTAGGGGTAATGTGTGAAAACACATAATCGTTTGATGTTTCAAAATCAAGGAAACATGATTATCCCCACAATCTTTGTACTCAATGGAGTCCAAAGAAACACACAAAAATATCTAAGAGACATTTTATCATGAACATGGTCTGCACAACATAACACAAATCATAGTACAATGCATAAATATGAAGAAAAAACATGTAAAACATGTATAACAAGCATTATACCAACAAAACCCATATATCAAACTCATCAAAAACCCATATTCAACAACCATATTTCAATATCTCAACATAAACACAAAATCTAAGAAAACTAGGGCTAGAAATTTGAAATAGAGTGAAAATAAGAGAAACCCCATACCATTTCTTGAAGATTGATGAAGGATTGAAGAAGAAAATGGAGGTTTTAAGAGTAAGAATGGTGGTTTTGGGAGAGGGAGAGGCAGAGAAGACAAAGGTTTATGCACGTGATGCAAGGGAAAACTGGAAAGTTTTTGAAAACTGTCTAAGATTTAACCCTATTTTTGCAAAACACGCGATTTTTGCGATTCATATGACCCGTGAACAAGTCGCCAAAAAACCTTGTACAAAATTTTGAAAATTTTGTCTAAGTGTTTTTCATGACTGGAGGTCTTACTTGCCAGGGAGTCATGAAACCTTCTGAGTAAGCTCACGACTAGGGCCTCACAACTAGTATGACTCGCGAGTGAGTGGCCAAAAAAGCAGAGTTGAAAATTTTTTGGATTTTCTAAAATTTAAAAAAAAAAAAAAAAAACATTTTCCAAAAACAACCAAAATACTCAAAAATATTTTTCTGTTTGATCAACATATGATTGAGTATGTATAACACATTTAATCAAGTACAATCACACAAATGAATAAGGCATTCATTGAACATAGACATGTGTGATGTGTGTGGGTATCAAATGTGAGATAGTCTTTAGTCTAATATGAAGCTTCAGTGATCAATTCAACCAAGACATACACAATTAGCACTAAGTAGAGTGACCTATCTCAATTATAGAAATGAGCATATATGACCTCCCACAAAAACTTGATTGCATAACTTTGAAACTTTTCATTTTGGCTTCTTTCAACTCATATCATTTGATCATTTAAGAACAATACATCTCTTTTTGAGATCGATGCTTGAAATTTTTGATATTTCAATTTCATGAGCAAGCCTTTGGCTTTTGGGCAACATACATTTTTAAAACAAGTCGCTTTCCCTTTTTCCTAGTCAAATACTAGTATGTGCAACAGTTTTTGTAGCTCAATATCTCTTTTCGAGATATTACATTAGTTGAGCTCTTTAAGCAAAAACATAAAAGAGTGGGAAGATATATAGGCACAAGTCTATGCATATCTCAAGATCAACAAAACTATTGACTAATCATTCATGACAAGTTTGAAGATCTATTTACAACAATAACATATATGTCAAGATTTTCCCCACAAAGATACAAGTGCATAAAGAACAAGCTAAGCTTGTAAATGCACAAAGCCATTTGTACGGAGGTACAAGGCTAAACATGTGTGTGACAAAACACAATAATGCCGATCAAACTTTTTGGATTTTCTACTTTTTATGTGTTTTTGGATTTTTTGACACAAAGTAAGTAAAGATTGATCAAAAATAAACAACACTTAAAGCTTTTTAAACAACAACAAAAAAAAAAGAAAGTAAAAACATGCTAGAATGAAAAACATAAGCAAACAACCAACAATGTCACAACATATCGAAAGAATTGATGCATAGACATGTTCTAATGCTTATGCATAAGTACCCTTCTTCACCCACACGGCACTTGTGTTTAGGGTGATATCTTTAGAGGATTGGGTACTTGAGTTGCGATTCTCAAACCTTAGGGTGAAATTTGCCAAACAAGAAGTGATGGTGTCTATCATCTTTATCACATCGCCAATACTAGGATCTACTTCTCGCCCTTTTGATTGCTTGTGGTTCCCCTTGCCCTTTCCTTGTCCTCTTTGCCTTTGAGAACTCGCATTCTTCAATGCTTAAAGCTTGTGGCAATTTGGCCTAGTATGTCCTCAGACTCCACAAAGATAGCAAAAGTGGTGAGTTTGAGGACCTCTTTGTGCCTTCAGAAGAAACTTCCCTTCGTGCCTTGGGTGTGGCCACAAATGAATTTGGATGCCTTGTCAAAACCTTTTGAGCAATCACATTTGGCTTCTTCTCAACCTTCACATTCTTAACAAGTGGAGTTGGTACCATTGGTTCCTTGGCTTTAATAAACTTCATCTCCTTGGACACATTAGCACTTGAGCTACTTTCTCCGGTGTATCCTAAACCGCTTCTATCGGAAAAGGACTTTTGATAGGCAAGCACCTCATCAAGTTTCTTTGAAGCAACCCGCTCCACTTTAGCATTAGCTTGAATAACCTCAAGCTCAAGAAACCTGATCCTATAATAGGCATTCGTTAGCTCTTCATTCATCACTTCAACTTCACATTTTGTCTCTTTATACCTCACAAGTATGCTCTTCTAGTCCTGTTTTGCTTTTTTCATTTTTCTAATGGCTGCCATAGCCACTCTAGCATACCCTCCGGTCTTCTCAAGAAGAGAATTATAAAATTCTTACAATCCCTATGCTCCTTCATAGACACATTCTTCATCTTCATCATCGGATTCCTCTCCAACCCCCATAGATTCCACTTCAGTGTGCTCACCGAGCTCTTCCACTAAAGTGCTCAAATCTTCCAAAGAGTCCATGGGTGCGATGGTCATAAAGGCGGAGTAGTTTCCTTCTCCATCACAACTTTCTTCCGAATCCAAATTGTAGCTATCCGAGTCACTAAGGGTAGTAGCAAAGACTTTACCCTTTGCCTTCAAATAAGTGGGGCATTCTTTTTTCACATGGCCATGCCCTTTACACTCATAGCACGTGACTGCTTGAGATGGAGAAGAATCTTTGGAATCTTTCTTCTTGAAATCTTTCTAGTCCTTCTTGAAATTTGAGAATTTCCCCTTCTCAAAAGACTTCCCATCCTTTTTAAATTTTAAGAACTTACAAAAGTTCTTCGCAAGGTACGCCGCCTCCTTTTCAACCTCATCCTCATCCGAGAAGTCTTAAGCTTCAACTCCCTCATTAATTGTCTTAAGAGCAAGAGATTTGCTCTTCCTTTGTGATGGTAGAGATAGCTCATATGTTTGAAGAGAATTGATGAGTTCTTGAATCTTTATCTCGTCAAGGTCTTTGCTATCTTCGATGGCGGACACCTTGGCACGAAAGCTCTCCAGCAATGATCGTAAGATCTTCCTCACAACCTTGGAGTCCTCTGTCTTTTCACCCAAGTTGAATTTGCCAATCATCACTTCATTCAACTTCCCACAGAAGGAGTCGAACGACTCATCTTCGCTCATCTTTAGTTCTTCAAAGCGAGTGGTGAGCATTTGTAGCTTTGTATCTTTCACCTTCTTGGTGTCTTTGTAGGTGGTCTTTGAAATTTCTCATGCCTCCTTGGCGATTGTCACATGTGAAATCCTGTGGAATTCGTCGAGTGAGACACCACAAAATATAGAATTCAAAGCTATACTATTAGCACTGGCCATTGCAAGGGCTGCCTTATCCCAAGTAGATTGGGCAGCCTCCGGCCTAGTCCAACCATTCTCAATAGCATCCCATATGCTCTCATCAATAAAGCACAAGAATGCAGGCATACACACTTTCCAAAAGGCGTAATTACTCCCATCAAAGAAGGAAGGTGCATTTAGAGAATGAGACCTATCCATCCTAGGGTCAAGGATCACACTTAGGATATAGACATCTAACAAAGTGTACCCGCTCTGATACCAATTGAAAGTTCACTTGGTGTGTAAAACACTAGTGAATGTTTACACCCCCAATTTCAAAATAACAACACAAGCTTATACCCAAACAATATATGTGCGGAATGATAAGTACAAGCTATACCCAAATAAACAAACTACTCTAAACCATAATTAATCACATCTACAGCAGCAATTAAAAGGCAAGAGTAAAGGTTAGAGAAATGCAAACACAAAGATAACACTAGCACGTGTTATCGAAGAGGAAACTGAAGAACTCAGCGAAAAACCTCTCTGCCGCCCTCCAAGCGGTAAAAATGATCCACTAGAAAATCAGTTGGGATACATAAATAGCAATAGACCCTCCAAGCCTAATCTACCAGATGCACCTAAGCCCTCCAAGCTTCTTGCTTCAACAAGGTTAATCCTAACCGTGTCTTCTCTAGCTCTCCGAATCCCGCAATAAGCCCATTGCATCAACCAAATGAATTGGTCCTCTCTGAACTGCTTTCCAAGTACCAAATAACCTTCTCACTGATATGGGTATGGTGAGGTAAGGATTTGGCTAAGTATCCTCTCAAGGGTATGACAATGGAGAGGGTGAGAGTAGAGTAATTTGGAGAATCAAATGTCTAAGATTGTGGATAAGTCAATTTTATTTTTCTCTAGGTTTTATCTGTCAAAATTCTCTTTGGAAGCTCTCTACATTTCGTGGGTATAAGGGTATTTATAGTAGGGTATGTGAGGAATGTGAAAAGTCATTTTTCTGCAAAACAAAGGGTTCTGGCGACTCACTCGCAACTGGGACAAGCCGCGAGTTCCAGTCGCAAAATAACTAACTGGCCAAACTGTCCTTTTTGTCCTGTAGTGCTCTAGCTATCATGACCCTTTAACTTCCTGCATGCTTCACACATGTTGCACTTTTGGCGAGTCATCAGTCGCAAGTCACTCGCGAGTTCCAGTCGTGAGAATGCTCTTGATTGCACACACACTTGAATTCTTCACACTCTCTCACAC